>PVIU01006112.1:60551-105443 GCA_004026605.1 Ondatra zibethicus | reverse complement strand
AAAAAAAAAAACCATCAGAAAACTGAAGCGAAACAAATGCTCTCTGATTACAGAGTAATTAAATTTAGAAGATGATGACAAACACTATATTTAGAAATTACAAATCAGACTTTCCATTATTTGCAGGCTAAATAAGACACTGTTGCAAATCTGGAACTGAATTAGAATTAACCACTGCATTGCAGAGAGAGAGACATTTATGACCTTAAATGTGCATGTTGCAAAAGACAAAAAGTCCATGAGTTTAACATCTAAACCAAGATGCTACAAAAATAACAACTCCAAAAAGGTAGTAAAAACTATTTAAAAATGGAGACACAAGACATGGTAAACACAAGCGGCTATATTGATGAAATGAAAGCCAAAAACTGGTCTGAGATAGCACTTATAATAGAAAAATATTAGTTCATCATAAGAACAAAATAATCTTCAAATGACCAGTATTATTAATGAAGAAGTAACCTAAACACATGCTCTTTGAGTTAAAATATAAAGACTACCTTAAGCTATCACCATTGAAAATATCAATGAAGATGGCTCATTTCCTAAGGAAAACTGATGTTTCAAAATAGTGTTTATCAACCTGGATACTACTGTGTTCTAACACTTGGTGATTGCTAAATAGGTATCATGAGATTCATCTTTTACTTCTCCTTTCTGTAACCACCTTCCATTCTAGTATTTTGAGTGCAGAAAGGTAGGCACTGATAGGAACAAAACAGCTCTTTGGGAAGTTTTTGAGACCAAATACAGTGGATTTAAGGTGAGACATTTTGGATGTGAACTTGGTGAATAAGTGCACAGATTTATGTCTGCTCCTTTCTGAGTAAATAAGTTATTCTAGGCTCAGCAGGAACTGAGCTTCATTTAGTTATGATTTTCTTTAGATAGTAATAAAATGGATCTTTTGTTGCTCTTGCTTCTAGTTTGGTTGGAACAACAACAACAACAAAAAACCAATCAGTGAATCCAACACATCTTGAATGGGAACCAAAGTAAGAGGGACTATCTGCCATTTCAATCTCACCTCTGCCTCCGTATCTTACAAACAGGTCATCTTCTTGGGACAGGAATGGCTACAGCAAGGGCGAGATTCAGAAAGAAGAGAGATACTTAACTGCAGGTAGAGTTATTTCAGATCTGGAAGATAACTTATCTCCTACAAAAAGGAATGATTTCCAAGTACTCAAGGCTTTTAAATAGCTAAGGAGATTCATTCCTGGAGCTGTCTTTGATTGGCATGATTCTGACTCCTGAATGGTACTAGAACATTCTCAGTGAATAACTAGTTGATAAGTGAATCCTAAATGAATTCAGGCTCTATAATCTGAGTATCAGTTGTCCTACAATCTCCCAAGCTATGATAATGCCCACAGGTAGGCTTGTTTTTCACCTTTGTCTCAGATGATTATAGCACTTGGTTTATAGCACTTGCATAAATATTCAGTTCCTTAAATATTACATGAGGTAAAGTAGGAAATTACTGTTGCATTTTTATTTTTAAGTGTGTGTGTATGTGTTCAGGTTCATGTGGACACCTGATGTTTTTTGTTTGTTAGTTTTTTGAGACAGGGTCTCCCCTCTGTATTGGCTCATCTGACTCAGCTAGGTTGGCAGTCCAGTGGACCCCAGATACTTCTGTCTCTACCTTCCTAGCACTGAGATTGCAAGTATACATGACTACACCTGTAACTGGATGTGGATCTTTGGAACTGAACTTAGGTCCTCAAGCAAACACTTGTTTGACTGAACTGTCTTCTCAGCTTACTATGTTTCAGTCTTCATGAAAGATTTATTTATTTATTTATTTATTGCCATAGGGTCACATGTATCCCACCCTGACCTCAAATTTACTGTGTAGTGGAGTTTGGTTTTGAACTCCTGATTTTCATTATTCTACATTTAGAGTCTGGGATTATAGTTCTATGTCACCACAAAAGAGTCTATGGCAAACTATAAAAATATTAGGATTTGCCATTGTTGTTAGTATTCTGTTTGTGAGTTTCATGGATTAGAGTGCTTTGCCGCTAACTCAGTTTTTCCTAAAATCTGTTACTTTCTGTGGATGGTTCAGAATGCAGGATTTTCTGCAATGTGTTTGCTCCAATGCAGCAAGTCAGCTTACTCTAATCTCCAACTGGCAAACGAAACAGAAACAAGTAAGCAGTCGTTGGGAATAATTTGCACATTGCTTTTTTTTGAAAACAGGATTTTTTAAAGGGTAGGGCTGGAAAGACGGCTCAGCCATGAAGAGCACTGGCTGCTCTTCCAGAGGACCTATGTTTCATTCCCAGCACCTACACATCATGGCTCATGACTGTTTGTGATTCCAGTTCTAGAGCCTCCATCTGGCATAAGGTAAAATACCCAAATGCATAAAGTAAGTTAAAGAAGAAAGGGAAAATTTTGACTTTGGCATCAGAAATACTCCTGTCCTCCTCCTGAAAATGTTTTTGTCTAAGAATCCCACAAGTTACAGCAGGATGCACACTTCAGATTGGACACCTGTTAGCTGGATGTGTTGTTCAGTTTTTTTTTATTGACAGTTAAAGACCCAATAATTCAACTAGGGACCCGATGAAAGAGACAGTAACAGAGAAACAGATGTATTTTGGGGATGAGGATCTAAGGTACTGTATGCAGCAAGCACTAGCATTACCATACCTAACCATTTAGCTAGTATGTTCTACTAGTGCTAAGCATATTGTTTATAAAATACATCTCTAAAGCTTTTTGATCTCTATCCATCAAAGAGGTTCCCATTTCTCTTCCCCCTCTGTTTAAAATTTCCAACCAGTTGCCAATTGAGCAGGTGGTGACTGTATTGATATCTAAAATGGCCTTTAGCTTGTAGAGTTATAAAAAATTCAGAGAACTTTGAGAATTATTTTTAGCCAGGTCTAAGCTAATTCCAGAAAACATTAAAACAATTTCTGCTCCTAATGTTAAAAATGTGGTCTGACTGTCTCACCCAAATCCTAAGCGTATCACTTTATATGTCCCAAGGGCAGGGTTAGAGGACCTGATGGCTGTCGTGGAAACTGTGGCACATCCATGCTTTTCTTGTTGTGCACAGTGGTGCTGTGCCCAGTGCACAGAGCAGTAGATTAGGAGAGGGGCACCCTGGCAGTGGCTTTCCTGTTAATGGCAATGAATAAGTCATGAGTTCTAATAGGCACTCAAAAGCTCATGGACCAAAAGCAGATGCCCCTCATCCTTGAGGAGTTTACTGTCTCTGAATAATCACAGCGAACAGTCCTCCAGGGATATATAGATGACCTTTTTCTGAAGATACCATGCTGTTTTTATGATTTGCTAAATGTCTAATTCAGATAATGTTATTGAGTTGCCAAATGGGTTTCATGTGCTTTGATGTGGATAGCAGATATAATTCACTGCGTCTGTCACATGCATCTCTGGGCAGCTTTGTTCCACTAAACATAAGCCCCTGCCTCCATGATGACACAGACAGACCTTGCTCTTGTATCTCCCTTTATTTGGTACCTTCCAGTTTATCTGCACACCCCTAACTATAGCAGGTGTGAGGAGGAGCCAGATTTTGAGGATCATAGAAGCTTATCTGCTACTAGGAGCTCACTGTAAGAAAAAGCTACATAACTGTGATTACAAAACAAAAAACAAGAGGGAACCTGGAGCATCTGTGTAGATAGTTTCCAGTCAATTGGCTCCTGCATAATCATTAAACGACTTATTTTATTTTGAGACTGAGTTTTACTCTGTAGCCCTGGCCAGCCTCAAATTCACCACCTTCCTGCCTCTGACTTGGGTATTTCAGGAGAGTGCTACACTCCTGGCTCCACTGAGCTAGCTCAAGTCTTCTCAGTCTGAGGAAACAAGGGTGGATGCATTCAATGAAGCTTTGTCTGAACCGAAGAAGAGAATTTTTTTGTCTCTTTGTGATGGCCATTCTAACTGGGGTGATGCATCTAATTTTTGATTTGTATTTTTCTGATGATTTGTGATTTGGAACACATTTTGAAACAATGACCATTTGTTCAGTATGCATTTTTAGAAATGTTTATTCAGATCATCTTCCCATTTTAAAATTGGATTGTTTTTCTACTGTTGCATTATTTACACATTTTAAAAATTAAATTCTTTTATGTGTGTATATATGTGCATACACATGTGCAAATGCCTGTGGAGGCCAGAAGTTGATGCTGAGTGTCTTCTTCATCACTCTCCACCTTATTTTTTGAGATTTTTAGTATGATAGTATAGTAATGATTTGTTGTGTGTCTCAAAATAGCCAGAAGAAACAATTTGGGCTACTTCCAACATGAAACAAATGTTTGAGGTGATGTGTATGCTAATTATGCTGACTTGAGCATTGCACATTGTATATCTCTATCAAAACATCACAGTGTGACTCATGAATATATACAATTCTGTGCTAATTGACAATTTCAGAAAGAAGAATAAAATCTTACTTGTCCCCAAGTTTGGTTCAAATGTGATCTTTCCTACATAGCCTTCCTTAATTTCTCCAGACATTGATTTGCCATTTCCTTCCTTCCCATAGTTTCAGCAGGCATATTTGGTGTTAAATTTTACACATTGAATATCAATTGTTTATCTTGGTTTCTGGGACCAGCTGTCTTTACCAGTTAGCCTACAGCAGAATTAGCTTTAAGAGTTTGTGTTAAACCTCTTATTGCCAGACCCTACTCCTGAAGTTCTTGCTTTTTTGGGTTGGGGCCTGCAAATTATCTTTGAAACAAATTTCCAGGTCAAGAAAAGTACCATATACATATATTTGAAAAGATGAAAAATAAATACATTATACAGTTTAACTTTCTATATTTTAATATTCTGTGGGATATTTGTTCATCGTGTGAAGCTGTATTGTTGTGATTGGTGTAATAGAAATCTGAACAGCCAATAGCTAAGCAGGAGGTATAGGTGGGACTTCCGGGCAGAAGAGAGAAACTGGTAGGAGGATCTAGGTGTGTGATTTTGCCAGTAGACTCAGGGCAAGTCGGATGTGCTGTATTAAGGGGTAACTGAACCATGTGACAAATGTAGACTAAAAATATGGGTTAATTAAGTTCTGGGGGAATATTATTTTAAGCTGTGTACCTTTTGTTTATTCTTCATTTGTTTAACTCCATGAAGCTGTGTTACTGTGCCTATCTAAAACACCTGATGGTCTAATAAAGCGCAGAATGGTTAATAGCGAGGCAGGATAGCTGGGGTTGGCAGGCAGAGAGTATAAATAGGAGAAACAGGGGAGGGGGGAGGAGAGGGGATGTGGAAAGGAGGAGCCATGAGAGAAGAAGGGGAGGAGGATGTCAGGGGCCAGGCACCCAGCCACCCAGCCAGCCACGGAGTAGGAGTGAAAATAAGATATATAAAGTAAGGAAAGGAAAAAACTCAGAGGCAAAGGGTAGGTGGGATAAACCGAAGTTAAGAAAAGATGGCAAGAAACAAGCCAAGCTAAGGCTCAGCATTCATAATCAAGAATAAGCCTCTGTGTGTGATTTATTTGGGAGCTGGGTAACAGGCCCCCTCAAAAACCAAAACGACAAAAGAGTAAAACCTCACACTACACCAAGTTATAAGACCTAGCTTGGAAAAAGCTTAAGCTAAGGCCAAGTTTTCATAGTTAATACTAAGTCTCCGGGTCATTATTTGCAGGCTGGCAGTCCAAAGATAGTCCAACCAGAAAGATTGCTATATAACAGTATTCTCTCAATAATGTAGCTAGCAGTGTTCACTAAATGATTATCACCTTGCAAATCACGGTGCACAGTTCCACCTTTAGATCACATTTTTTTTTTTTAAAAAATAAGCAGGCTTCTAAGGATTCTGACTCATTCCCAGATTATATATTCCATGACATGCTTACAGATGCATTTAGCAATAAGTTTATCAAATATTTTCTGTATACCAGAGAATATATTTTGTATTACAACAAAAATATCTCCCAAAGAATTAAACAGGAAACACCTATGAGATTGTATTTGATTAAAATCATGTCCATAATAAGTTTTTGTAGAATTAAAATGTTCTAGATGACAAATAAAATATCTAACATTAAATTTCATGGTGTTTAATAAGGTTTACTAAGTAATATTGAGACTACTTAATATGAAAATGGCAGCAGGAATGGAGTAGGATGTAGCACTGAGATATGACCAACAAAAGAAATCCATATAAAAACAGACTTTAAAACAGAAAATTTAAGCCAGGAGGTGGTAGCGCACGCCTTTAATCCCAGCACTGGGGAGGTAGAGGCAGGCGGATCTCTGTAAGTTCGAGATCAGCCTGGTCTACAAGAGCTAGTTCCAGGACAGCCAGGGCTGTTACACAGAGAATCCCTGTCTTGATAAACTACCCCCCCAACCAAACAACAAAAACTAAAAACCAAAAAACATAAAATTTTAAAAATACATTATTTAAAATATAAAAAAATCCTTTTCAAAATTTAAAGCAATAAAATTTGTGCCTACAAAAAATATGCTATTTGTCTGAGGATTTAGACAACTGTCTAAACCACAAAAGAAGAAATAAAGTAAGAGAGAGATTAGAAGGCACTTTGAAGGATTATGGTAATATTACTTAGTTTCAGAACTCATTTATGAGAGTTTTACTGACATTCAAAAAATTCTTCGCATTTAATGAGTACTACTGAATGAGCTTGGATATAGGCACACGGTTATGGGACACACCACAATCAAACTATGCTTTCTCTCTCTCTCTTCCTCTGTGTATGTGTGTGCTTTTCATTTTTAAACTCCACAGTTTTCCTCCTGCCTTCTTTATTTTTCTTAAAATAACAACATTCACCTAAAGATCCACCATCTCAGCCTGATCTAAAGTATCTTTTACAGTCTCAGTCACAGGCACTGTGCTGGAGAGCAGCACCTTCTAAGTCGTATTTATCTTGTGTACAAAACTTTGTACCAAGACTAACGTCTTTTCATTTTCTCTCTCCTCAATCTCTGGGAAATGCCATTTACCTGTTCCTTTGAGCTCAGTTATTTTGGACTTCTCATCTTAGTGCTATCATGTAATATTTCTTCATTTGGCATAAAGTCTTCAAGGGCTATCCACGTTGACATGCATGGCAGGGTTTTCCAAGTATTATCCCATTGTGACATGGCATTTGAATACTACTTGTCTATGCTAAATAATATTTTAAAGATTTATTTTATGTGTGTTTGGCCTGCTTGGATTTATGTGATAAACCATAGGTATGTAGTGCCTGTGTCTGGCATGTGGGTTTTGGGAACCAGAACCAGGTCCCCTCCTATCCAGTGATTGTAACCACTGAGAAATCTCTCCAGCCTGAAGAATAATTATTTTAAAGACTTTTATTTTTGAAATAGTTACAGACTCATAAACTGAAACAAGAGCAAGGTAATCCATGCACATTCTCTTCTTGTTTCCTTGTATGGTAATGTGGTAATGTGATTAATGATAGTATAGTATTGTAACCAGGCTAGTTCATATGTCCCATTTTATAGCTATTGAGCAATCTCGTCATGTGCAGAATTGAATAATCACTGTGATCATCAGGAGATGCCCATGTTCTTTGACTTACAAAGGTTATGCGCCACTAAACCCACTCTAACTTGAAAACATAGCAAATTAAAGATGAGAATACATCAAATACTGGCAAGAATGTGGACAGACGGAAGTACTTACACACTGCTAGTGGAAATGCGAACTAATCCAGCCATACAGGAAGTGAGTGTGCAGGTTTCTTAGAAAACTAACAATAGATTCTCCGTGTGATCAGCTACATCCAGACGACTCCTGGGCATTTACCCAAGTGACCCAACATCAACATATAACAGAGATGCTTGCACATCAGTGTTTTGTGCAACCCTAGTCACAGCAGCTAAGTTGTGAAGCCACCCTATGTGTCCATCAATAGAGAAATGGGTAGGGAAGTTAATATATAGAGAGTGGGCTTTTTTCCTAGCATACAATGGAGCAGTTATGTCATTTCCAGAAAATTGGATACAACTGGAGTTACTCATATTAATTAAATTAAGCCAACCACAGAAAGATGAAATTGTTAGTTTCCTCTCATTTGGTTGTATTCTTAGATTTTATATAGCTGCATAAATATTAGATATGTTTTCAAATTGATTTGGCATGATACAAAACATGAATATAGTCCCTTAGAGCAACAAAAGGAACCAATGGGAGGGATATGGGTGTAGAAAGAGAGTAGGGAAATATGTTCAACATACAGTATATACATGTGTGTATAAATGAAGGTTTCTCCCCACCAGCCAGTTCCCGAATAACCACTCTGAGGATTAATATTAATTATAAATGCTTGGCTGATGGCTCAGGCATATTACTAGCTAGCTCTTACATCTTAAATTAACTTATTTCTATTAATCTATGTATCGCCACGTGGCCCATAGCTTACTAGTGGTGCTCTGGCATGTTGCTCTTTGGGTGGCTGCTGGCATCTCTCAAACTCCTTTTTCTCCTGTATCTCTGCTTAGATCTACTGCCTTGCTCTATCCTGCCTTGCCATAGGCCAAAGCAGATTTATTTATCAACGAACTAGAGCAACACATATTCATAGTGTACAGAAAAACATCCCATATCATGTGTGAGAGCTTAGAACATTAAAACATGAAAAAGTAGTACACATATTGTTTAGCATATCTTGAAAGTGTTACAAAGGCTTACACTAATATACAGTTGTGCAAAATAATCTAACACAAATTCTTTTTATAATAAATTATTGGGAATTACATGTAATTTATTGAATACTTAGAATCACAAAGCCCCAGTCACACAGCATACTTTCTGTTGTTTGCCTTGTGGTCATGTGACATGCTGGAAGTTGTGGCTCATGGCTGCTGCTCAGCATCTTACGAGTATGCAATACCACTGTCAGCGTGGATTTTACTGAGAGCATCCTCATAAAGTAAGAAAAACCTCTTAGTCAGACCATGTAGGTTCGTGACTGCAAACATGTCCCATCACCACAGGGTTTGCCAGATTCAAACCATCAAGTCCCTTAGGCCATAATCTGTATCTGTTTAATGTGAGCTCATGACTACATAAAAGGAACACACACGTATGTATCAATACATGCCATTACTTGCATGTGACCTTACGAGTTTGGCTTTTTTGCCACTCAACAGGATCCTTCACATACTTGTAAATATGTCAGTATTTTGTTCTTTTTACTGTCCCTTCACTTTCCATGACGGTTTAATGACCCAGCTGTTGGAGGACACTGGGCTGTTTCCTGTTTGGGTTTATTTCAGAATAAAGTTCCCATGACCATTACTACATAAGACTTTCTGTAATGTTTTGTTTGCCATCTGTATGTACCGTTTAGAGAAATATAAGTCATGTTAAAATATGCAATATTTTAAAATATAGATATCTTGAAATTTAGAAAAATAATGGTTTCTTCTAAAGGAAACCATCCTAAACTGTTTGGGACTGCCCTTCCATTTCAGAAAATATGAAATATTTTTTATTTACTCTAAATTATGGTCACACAGGAAAAAAACAGCTACTTAAAAAATCTGTTGTCTCTTATACAAAAATGATATATACTCCCATATGCGGCATGGGAAAGATATAGGTTCATTTGTACATTCTTTTAGTGTGTAAGAAATTGCTGTTATGTGAATTCGCAGACCACTGGAGTTAGAGCCAAGCCTGTAATGACTGTAGTGGATAAGATAGTCCATGGAAGAAGTCATAAAGAGAAATAATACAGAGATTGTTGCTTCAAAAATCCCTTCCCTGTTACTACATGTTATCTGTAACATGTAAACACAGGGTTTTCTTTACTTACTAAGACAGGCTTAGAAATGAGCAATTACGGAACACAGAGTCCCCATACAAATAAGTCAAAATTCATAAATGTGGTCAAAGTAGTAACACTACTCTCTGAGCTTGAACTAGCGCTGGTGGTGATGGTGTGACTGTTAATTTAGGGGAAGTTTTGCCTGTGGCTCAGATGTCATGGGGATAGAAAAGTAACTTTGTTCTCATAGTTTTTATTAGACTATATTGTTTACCATATATGTTTGTGTAATTGGGCTAACATAACTTAATGAAAAACATCTATTGATACTTTTGAGTAAATTATAGGAAAATGAATTTAAAAAACAATAAAGTTTCTGAAGAGATGGTCTGGTCCTCAGTTCTATTTCATGTTTATGGATAAAGGTTATCATTAGTAGAGTTACAGTTTTTATTTGAACTAATATAATAAATAACTTTGAGATGTTTACTTTTAAAACTGTCAATTACCAATGTATCATCAAATATAGTACCTTGGAAGCTGATTTCATCTTGATTTTGCCATGAGAAGCAGTTGGGGATTTTTATACCTTCCCAGCAGTGGCGGAACCATTATTAATGTTAATATCAATTATTGTTTCATAGATCCAAATATGTACATAAAAATCAGTTAAATATGGTAATGAGAATTTCTTGGGTAATTATTCTATGCCAGCCACTGTGCTAAATTCCACAAGTGCAGAAATAAACAAGGTTTGAGCTGGAAACCTCAATAATGCTATAGCCTAATGGAAGAAAATTAGCTTAAAACAGTTTCCCGAATAAAGAGTGATGAGCTCTAATTCTCAAGTTTTCTTTTTCTTTGAAATACATGGAGAAACCTATTCATAACATCATTGTATATGGGATATTCATTGTATCATAGCTAAAAACTGGAAGTAATTTTGAATTTAGGAAGAATAAATCTGAATAATACTAATAATAATATGTTTGCATTCAGGGAGAATAATAAATTATAATATCAAGTCATCTCAGGCAGCTTACAGTCGCTAATTTCTTAGAGAGTAGCATAGAAAAGAACTGTTTTCCTCTTAAGCCCCGATGTTCAGAAGTGACCTGATAGTCAATGTCTGTATTTCTCTAATAATATTTTACCATCTTGTAGTTGAAACAAAATGTATCATATTTAGATACAAAGAAAGAGCACTAAAAGCAATAAAAATAAATAATACAAATGGCTTGCTCTTAAAGTAGCACCCAATATTGTTACAAATTGAGGTCCCCAAATACTGCTTAGTAAACATTATCATTACCAGGTTTTGATAGCAATATGATCTTCAAACTAAAATTGTTGGCTTAATGCAAACTATTTTAGATTCCTAGAGATGGGGTATTGATTATTATGACCTACTATGTTATATTTTAATTTAAAAAATGTTTTGATTGTGGTTCTTTAGGTAGAATCATGTAGATTATGTACATATATGTTTTATGTACATGTAAACACACATATGGAAATGAGATTTATTAGAACTGGCATGATTATGATGAAATACCATAATAGGCTGTCTGTGCTGGAGAACTGGGAGGTTTGGATGGTGGCTCAATGCAAGTTACATGGATAACCTCAATCTGTAGCCACTGAGATGAGAGCCTTGGGGGTGACTTCTGTGCACCTTAGAGGCCAAAGCACAGAGAACCAGTGGTTTTTATGTATGAGGGCAGGAGGGAGATCATCTGGCTCCAGAACTGAGAACTATAATTTTCTATTTCTTGTCCTTCTTATCCTACCCTAGCCCTCAGCTGATTGGCTGATGTCTTCCTCACTAAAAGCACAAAGTCCTCTGGAAACACCTTTCAGACATATCTGAAGCAGCCCAGTTACTGCAACCTTACACAAAACCACTCGAGTTTTCTATTTGGCAAAAGAGAGCTTGGTCAGTGCATGAAGAATAAAGAATGCTATCCCAGCTATCCCACTATCCCTTTAGCCAGATAAGGTGACATCCATACTGAGTCAGCAAGCTATTTGTTCTTGTCTCATCATCCCTTGTGGAACTCCATAAACCTTTTAAATTATGTTTTATATGTGAGGGAGAGGGAACATGGTAGAGACTTCAAGATGGCATTTGCCCTCAGGAATACCAACCATGTGGTTCCAGCTTATACTGCCAAGAAAGGGAGAGAGGGGCCAGAAATAGAGATCAATCACCAATGGCCAGTGACTTAAGGAACCATGTCCATATAATGAAAGCCTTATATAGACTTTTGAAGGACAATATTCAGAGATCATAGAATTGGTGAATGAACTGAGGCCCTGGAAGGGTGGCACGGTGCCAAGATATAGAAGTCCCATGCACCTCTTCCCCCATAGACCTCAGTATTTTATTCCATGCATCTCTCATCTGGCTATCCCCGACATGTGTTCTTTTTACGGCAAATAAGTAATTATAAGCAAAACAGTTCCCAGAGTTCTGAGAATCATCCTAGCAAATTATGGGATCTGAGGAGGGGGAAAGAAATCCTAAAAGGGCACTGAGCTGGGCAGAGATGTGATAGTCTGGGCATCCCATTTCTAGCTATTGTTTGAGATGGAGGCAGTCCTGTAGGGTTGAACTCTCAAATTCTGGGCTCATTGTCACTCAGAATTAGTGTTAGAATTGAGTCCAATTGTTTGATAGGCAGTAGGTGTTGCAGAATGGCAGAGCTAGTGTGAAAATGGACACATTTGGTGTTTGAAAGCACAAATGTAAACTGGGCGGTGGTGGCGCACGCCTTTAATCCTAACACTCAGGCGGCAAAGGCAGGAAGATCCCTATGAGTTTGGGGACAGTCTGGTCTACAGAGCTAGTTCCAGGACAGGCTCCAAAGCTACAGAGAAACCCAGTCTCGGATGGGGTGGCGAGGAGAGAAAACACAAATGCAAATCAAAACAACTCTGAGATTCCATCTTATACCTGTAAGAATGGCCAAGATCAAAAACACTGATGACAACTTATGCCGGAGAGGAAGTAGGGTAAAGGGAACACTCCTTCATTACTGGTGGGAGTGCAAACTGGTACAACTGCATTGGATCTCTTTATGGCAATTTCTTAGAAAATTAGGAAACAACCTACCTCAAGACCCAGGAATACCACTTTTGGTATATACCCAAAGGATGCTCAATCGTACCACAAGGACATGTGCTTAACTATGTTCATAGCAGCATTGTTTGTCATAGCTAGAACCTGGAAACAAACTAAATGCCCTTCGACTGAAGAATGGATAAGGAAAATGTGGTACATTTACATAATGGAGTACTACACATCAGAAAAAATGACAACTTGAAATTTGGAGACAAATGGATGGATTTAGAAAGCATCATATTGAGTGAGGTAACCCAGACCCAGAAAGACAAATATCATATGTACTCACTCATATGTGGCTTTTAGATATAAAGCAAAAACAAAACACACAAAAAAACAGCCTACAAATCACAATCCCAGAGAACCTAGACAACAAAGAGGACCCTAAAGGAGACAGACATGGATCTAATGTACATGGGAAGTAGAGAAAGACAAGATCTCCTGAGTAAATTCGGAGCATGGGGACCATGAGAAAGCATAGAAGGGGAGGGAAGAGGAAGCGGTTGGGGGGAGTGGAGAAAAATACATAGTTCAATAAAAACAATTAAAAAACAAGAACACAAATGTATACTGTGCTGAATTTTCCCATTTTTCTGTTTAATTCAGGCATTGCTTCTGGGATTGCTTTGGATAAGGAAGCGTGAGTGCCCAGCCAGGCAGAACCTTAAGCAGTGTGTAGGTCCCTTCTTGCCCTTTTTCCATATGTGGTGAACAGCAGCTCACTATGCAGAGGTTATTCTTCTACGCGCATCCTAGAGCAAAGGCAAAGCCCAAAGGCAGCGGGCAAACGGTGGGCAATGAAGAAATAAGTCTCGTTAAGCTTTAAGCTCAACTTGTCTTCACAGAATAACTTAGCTCCCCTGATTAGTTGAGGCTCAGGTGATGTGGGGTTAGAGATTTGCTTTGAGCACCAGTGAGCACATCTATGGAAGGGTGTGACCTTTGGTATGCTGGTAGAAGTGGAACTACCGAGGGTCACTGGGTTGGGGGCAGGCAGCAGGTGACTAGTGTATCTGTTTCTCTCCTCGCTCAGACCTCACCATGGTGGTGATGTCAGCAGAGATGACATCCTGGGCTAAGAATAGCATGCACACCTATATAGAATGTGGATAAGGGGACTCAGCGATTAAGTGGGAAGTAGGATTGGAGGCTAAGTGAACATTAGTGAGTGTGTGTGCTGGTCTCAGACGTAGAGAAGGCAAGCTGCCACTCTACCCTTATTTGGAGCTATTTCTCTTGGGCTAACCTGAATTCATAATTGGATGAGAATTCTGGGAACAGACAAAAGCACCATTGCTCTGAATGCATTCCAGGAAAACTAAACCAAACCAGCCAAGCAACCATAAAATAAACAACCGTAGGAAAAACAACAACAACAACAACAAAAACCAGAAGTAACAGCACCATCCCCCAATGCTCTCCTATGAGCTAAAGATTGATAACTAAGGGGCTGGAGAGATGGCTCAGTGGTTAAGAGCTTTGCCTGCTCTTCCAAAGGTCCTGAGTTCAGTTCCCAGGAACCACATGGGCTCACAACCATCTGTAATGAGATTTGGTGCCCTCTTCTGGCCTTCAGGGATACATGCAGGCAGAACACTGAATACATAATAAGTAAATAAATCTAAAAAAAAAAGATTGATAACTAAGTCTCTACCCACACTCAAGCTCTGCTGAACCAAGGGAGGAATTCATGACTTTGAAGTTCCTCCTGCCTTCCCCAGGCCACTGAGGATGGCATAGCATCATACCTGATCTACAGCTGTGAGGCCTGAATCAGAGCTGTACTAAGACACTGCTCTTCCCATCTCCCATATTGTTTTGAACCCATCTTATAACTTTGTATTTCCTTTTAAGACTAAATTTTATGCTGTGTCCCCATACAGAGTTCTCTGTTTTGAGAGAGAGTCAAGAGAGGAGGCCAGAGTATCACCAGAAGTTACAATATCCTGATCAGACACATCAAAAGCTATACAACTGACAAATCATATTAAGCAATACTTTTCTATGTTCTCTGTAGAGGGAATTGACTAGTATCCAGATGTCATGGATAGTTGAAGTCCATATATTCATCTCTCTTGAACATGTGTATTTGCCAAGAGATAGCTGCATTTATCTTCAAACCAGTTTATACCTGTTAAACCAACATGAGATATATGGAAGTAACATATGCAGCTTGCATTTCACTCCACAGAAATGAAGTTATCCTGTTGTTGCCTCTGGTACATTTGTTTCTGTATCCATTGGTTCCAGCAGCTGGATTCAGTTTGTGGTGTTTTCTGTCTTATCAAAACTAGCAACATTATGCAGCTTCTGAGAGACCAGCACCATCTGGCCCTTCCATCCTCAGAGGTCTTATTTCAGCTGTGCAAGGTACCTGCTAGGAGTCCCTAGGGCACAATTATCACCAGGTCACTCCTCAGGGGGTGAATTCTGGCTCTACAGGAGCCTTCCCACAAGCTTCTGAATTCTAATAGACCTAACTTATTCTCTTGGTTCATGAGTCCAACAAGAAATTTGAGACAGAAACAGAATCCTGGTTGTACTAAGTTTCTAAGAAGGAGGCTTCTAATCAAAACTGGGTCTCAAGATAGCGTTCCCCAATATTATTTCATATTATGGCTAAGAGAAGAAGCAGTGTTTTGAGCACATCATATCTCCACTTGCACACTGAAGCTCTCACGGCTTCCCACTGCCCTTACAATAAAACCCCAATTCTTTTTTAAAATTTTATTTTACATTTTTTAATTTATTTTACATACTAACCACACTTCTTATTCCATCCTCTATGACCCTACCCTAGGTTGTCACATTCCCTGGTTATATCTCTCTGCCTTCATATTTTAATATTCTCCCTTCTGGGTATAGTTGTCTCTTCCCGTCATTTCCTATGCTTTCAATTAATGAGGTCAGCCACTATCTGATGATATTAAATGGACTATTACAGAAATAATTCACAAGTTCTAAGTTGTGTGCTGTTCTGAGTAGGGTAAAGAAATCTTGTGCCTTCTTACTTTATCTCACCCAGGGTGTGAATTGTTCATTCTGTATCTATGCTGTCTGCCCATTTATCCCTCAGTAATCATAGGACTTATCATATTGATCATTGCAGTAATCCTTATTTTACTTAATAAGGACATCAAAAAAAATTTGGATATAGCCACAAAAAGCCATAAACTGCTTTAAGTGAAAAATTGAAAGCTGTTGACTTAGCAGCGAATGGAAAACAGTTGTATTTGAAGGTGCTAAGAGCCATGGTAAGTTACAGGAGCTTGCTTTTTCGATGCCTAATGTATAAATTAAGTTTTATTTTAAGTATGTCGCCATAGGAAAACCACAGTCTATGTACAACTGTGGGGAATTTCAAGCATTCAATGGGGATCTTAGAAAGAGCCCCCCACAGATGAGGGAGACTACACTCCCACAGTCACCGTCATGTGTTTCTATTACAGCTACTCTCAGCTGAGCAAGTCTGTCTTTGTATTTGTTAATCTTTTTGTTCAGAAGGCTCTCTTGAGATGTCTGCATGACTAATTTCTTATTCTTCAAGTTATAACCTATTTCCAAAAATGGGCCCTTTCCCATTTTGGAGAAACATTCCAAGAATTGCATTCTTTCTCTCTAACCATGTTCGTTTCTTTCCTGTATTTGTTAAAATTTGCAACTTTATTTACATTCGAATGTTAACTATCTTCATTAACATTTGCTGATTTTCTTCTCTTGTTTACTCTTCTACCTCTTTAAGCATGTTTTGAACAGAGAATGACTTTGCTTTCAATGGGTCTAAAATATGCAAATCCATGCAAATTGACTACTTTTATCCTGCAAAGGAATTCAGAAACACAGCATACCTAAATATATACCTTCGTTGTTCCAATCTCACTCAAAGCAAATAGATAACAGTTTTCACTGAATGCACCATTTCGACACCATGGCAATTCATCTGTGAAGGAGGCCTGGCCTACCAGAGGGTTCTGTAGTTTTGATTCCCGAAACTATCAATGTGGGCAGCTACCATGGGGGGAGAAGGGTTGTTGCAAACCATCACTGATGTATGTGGTTCAGGCAAATACACATCACAGATCTTGCAAGCCTATGGCTGATCATGCCACCTGGTCACACTTTGTCATGAACTCGAGGATGCCAGCAAATACCCAGTCCATGCTGTCTCAAAAGAAATAAAGGGACAACTGTGTCAAGTGAGCCAAAAATTAAAGCAAAGCGTGAGTGTAAAATAAACGCAATTTTCTCCTAATAAAGTATTGTTAAATGATATTGGTTGCCAAAGTTTTCTTGTTTTTAAATGTTGATTCATATTGTGTTTCAAAATGCACTGAGGTCCATAAGACTCAGAGGTCTGGCTATTCTGGGCCATAGCTCTTGTGAATCCAGTTAGATTTGATATATTCTGACCTTTGGATAGTTGTATTGCATTGGAATCTGCTGGAATTCCTCTTTGCTCTATACACTGGTTATTCTCCTGCAACCCAACAATGATAGTATCAACAGTACTATTTTAAAGACATTTAATATTTACATCCATAAGGCCTCTTAAAATCAATATGAGATGTTTAATATGTCCCTCCTGCACACGCACTCACACACGCACGTACAGTGGGAGCTGGGTGGATGTATGTCTCACCAGCATAAATGAGGCAGACTGAAGTCTCATGCAATAGTTAACTTTATTCAGAGCCTCAGACAGTTTATACTCTGCGGGTTAAGAGTAGTCACATGAGGAAAGTCCTCATGAGTTCAAGCTGTATACAATCACAAAGATAGCCAGCCAGGGATCAAAAATATGTTTTTCCATAGAGGCCAATAGAGGAGGGTTTAAACATTTAATTGAAAACAAGAGCAAGCAATAATGAGTAACCTGAAGTAAACTCACTCCTATCCAGGAAGAGCACAAAAACACATTCTGAGAACATTTTCATGTTTTGAAGAAACTGAGGTCACAGGATTCTTGCCTTGTTACAAGCACTAAGAATTCTCCTCACGTGATTCCATTCCTGAACTGTATTCTGATGCCAGCCCATGTTACAATCCCTCCTTTCTGAAAAAGGAGACTGGTAAGTCTACAACCTTCATATTCAACCCACATCTTGTCCCGGTAACTTTACAGGAGACAGAGAACTGGCTTTGCCTCTGTCAACACCTCAAGCTCACTCAAGCGTTGCTGGTGTAAGACACAGAAAATCTTCCTCCTTAGGAACCTTGGCTCACAGTCCTGGGTGCAGTGTCGGAGTCAGCCAGAGAAGATGGGGAAATGGGGGATGTGTAGCCTGATAAAATAGGATCCTATGCAGTGTTTTATATTGCAGATGTTTGGACAAAACTCAAACAAACAAAGCCATCTAAAAATCATATTTCCCAGATGGATGTTTTGGCAAGGCTGTGGTTCTAACCCTCTGTGCCACGAAACGGAAAGAACAGTGAAGTCGTCACGGAGGAGATGCCCCCTCTCCAGAGATGCTCGCCAGCCTGTCATCTCCTGTTGCGGGCCAGGTTCACAGGCGTCCTAGGTGGGGCACAACTCCACTTTCTCAGACTTTCCACCATTTAGTACATGCCATTGGGAAAAATATAAAACTTTCTAAACTAGGAGGTTGACAGTCTTTTGCAAGGGCTGTCATCTTTATGGGGGATAAAGAATGCTGGGGGCCTATTAGGATACCAGCAGGTAGGGAGTTTGTGTACCCTGCAGGGGACTATGTTGCTTATAGAGGGATGGGAAGAAGAGGTGTGAGTAAAGGGGCCCAGGGTCACTGCTCAGACATTTTTCTTTTTGGTTTTGATTTTTTTAAGATAGGGTTTCTCTGTGTCGCCTTGGTTGTCCTGGAACTTACTTTGTAGACCAGAGTGGCCTCGAACTCAGAGATCCACCTGTCTCTGCCTCCTGTTTGCTGGGATTAAAGGTGTGTGCCACCACTGTCTACCCTTTTTTCCCTGCACCGGAAAAGTATGGGCAAAGGGAAAAGAGGGTTGATTTTTTAAAAACCATCCTTCTTGGATGAAGACATTCTATAGACTTTTGTCCTTCCCCCTTTCCCATCAGACTAGAAGCAATGGTGTCTAGAAACTGGTATTTTTCCCAGGAATCTCCTGATGGGTGGTGGAAAAGGCTGAAGCAATGTGCCAGTCAGAGGGGGTGATGTCTCCCAGCAAAGGATGTCACTTAGCTCTGAGAACTTCCCAAGCTGAGGCTGGAGCCAAGACCATGATGACAGGTGGGACCACACCTTCACAGGTACTGCCCAGACAAGCGCACCCCTTGCCTTCGATTTAAACCTGCTCTGCATTTCAGGACCTTGGGAGATGGATTTGGTTCACAGTACCTCTTTGTTCCTCTTCAATGTAACCATATTGAATAAATAGTTCAGTGTTTTTTACTGTTGTTTAAGTTTACCTTTTGAGAATGGTTACCTAGCCTGACTCATTACAGCAGTCGGGGACAGGCTCTGATGGGAATAGCCCCATCAACAGTTTGTGGGGATCTGGGGTTTTCTGTCCTTCCAGCTGTTCCTTTTTTTTTTTTTTAAACTTGAGTGGTTACACAAAAAATGAAATTTCGACCAAAGCCTGGACTTGGGCAAAATGGAAAAGGATAGTCACCCAGAGACCCGCCCCTACTTGCTTTGTGACACAGCATTCTTACGGTCCCCCCTCTTAGTTTGGTTCTCTATTCCCCAGACATCACACTGAAACAAGGTTTCCTACCATTGTTTAGAAAGCACAGTTTCATTTGAAGAATGAACAGAGGTTTGTGGACCAAGCCCTGACTATTTAAAGTTTGCACTGTAGCTTGGTAGCATGCACGAGAGACCCTGAGCTCAATCTTCAGCACCATTCGCACACAAAATCACATTATAAACATGTGTGCATGGATGATATCAATGGTGGATCAAATAGACAACTTGTACAACTCTTCTTTTAACTGTGCTTCTCGATCAACATGGGAAGACCTGTAATCCTTTTATTGCAGCAATCCCAACTTCTGTGCCCTCAAATCTATAAATATTACAAACTCCTCATAGAACAAATCCACAATTTTAACATTAGTGATTAAAGTCATCCATGAATACGGTCAAAAGAATAAATAAAAGACGCCAAGACTCCACTGAAGGGTTGGGATTTTGTGTAGCTTCCAAGCGCCTCTGCAAAGCTCATGAAGAAAAAGTATAGAGAAGAGTGTCCTGGCAGGCACTTAAAAAAGTCTGTCTTATTGAGAATCCATATGTATAGTTTGTTTTGATCAAATTCAAACCTACTTCATCTCCCCTCCATTTCTCCTCCTATCCCTTCCTACCATTTTATCCTTCCAACTTCATGCATTCTTTTAAAAAAAAAAAAACCTCTGAATCTGGTTAGTGTTCCTGTATGCGCATGGGTATAGGGCCATCTACTGGAACATGAGTAGCCTCCCTGAAGAAAATGAACTCTCTCTCCCTAAGCAGCTATCAATTGCCTACAACTCCTTAACTAGGGATGGGAATTTCCGATCCCCTTCTCCATCCTGGCTTGGGTTCTGTCTGGCTTTATCTTGTGCAGATCTTGTGCATGAAGTCATGGCTGTTGTGAGGTTCATGTGTGTTCTATCTGGAAAATACTGCCTCACAGAAGCTCTCTGGGGGAGGGGTGTGATACGGAAGTGACAAAACCCATGTAGGACTGTGTGCTCCCCAGTCTTTTATTCTTCTTACTTCCTTCTTCTTCATGATATTTACTATACCTTAGATATAGTGAATCCAAGATAGTTGATATAGATAGTTCACGCTGGGCATTCAACAGTCACATATTCTTTGCATTTTGATCAGTTACTAGTCTTTATAGTTACAACTACCCACAGCAAACAGTACCTCTTCTGGCCAAAGTGGGCAGTAACACTAATATATGAGCACAAATATTTGGAATGCAATTTGACAGGTATATCATATCTAGTAGCCATTTCACTGGGGCCTACGGCCTCTTAACCATGCACTTTTGACCAGGTTTACAACACCAGATGTGAATTACCTCCTACAGAGCAGACCTCCAATGCCATCAGAAAGCAGTTGATCACTCCCACGGTAGACTTGCCACTATTGCACCAGTGGGGACTTCCTGCTTGGCAAGTCATTAGTGTAACACATAGGGTCCACAGTTGAGTAAGACTGCTGACAGTTCTCCACCAGCAGCCTCCATAGCGCCTTCTGGAACTATGGGGTTTGGGTAGCAGTGAGTAAATTTCCAGAGAAATCAGTCCCAGCTTGATTTCTCTGCATCTTGTGATGAAAGCTTAAGGTGCAGCCAGCAACAGGATCTTACCAGCTGGTGCCTCCCAGGCGCGTTCTGACTTCTTTTCTCTTCTGACACCTTTATCATCTCTTCCTTCTTAAGTCTCTACCCCATCCTCATTTCCATTTTATATAAGCACTCAAAATCTTATACTATGTTAATTTTTTCCCTTCAAGATCTATATTTTCCCAGCCCTTGGAATGTCTGACACGCAGATTGCAGGTTCAGGAGGCTGAGAGCATGAAGACTCCCCCCCCCCCCAGATGAACGCTATCACCAATCGAGCTGCTTGCTTGCGTTGTTTGTGTGGGTTTATGTTGTGGGATAATCTTTTTGCACACTGTGAAGATGTGTCTCTGCCAAGGCACCTTCTGATTGGTTTAATAAAGAGTTGAACGGCCAATAGCTAGGCAGGAGAGGATAGGCAGGACTTCTGGAGAGAGAGAGGAACTTGGGAGAAGAATCTGGCACAAGGAATTTGCAAGCGAGAAGCAGAGGGAATTGGATGTACAGTATGGAGGAGAGGTAATGAACCTTGTGGCAGAATGTAGATTAATATGAATGGGTCAGTTTAAGTTATAAGTGCTAGCTGGGAACAAACCTAAGCTAAGGTCAAACTTTCATAATTAATAAGAACTCTCTGTGTCATTATTTCAGAGCTGGTGGTCCAAAAAATACAGCTACATGTTTACATATACTTGATTTTACAGACTGAATATTTGTCTTCCAGAGATCACATGTTGAAATCCTAACCCCAGTGCAATGACATTAGAAGGTGTGTGTGTGTGTGGGGGGGTGGGCTTGTAAGGTGATTATGTCGTGGGTGGAGTGGAACATTTATGAGTTTAAGTAGTACCACATAATGTGGCACCTGAAAGTTCTCTTCCTTCTACTGTGTGAGGGTGCAGTAAGATACACTCTGTAGAATCAGGAAATGACGCATCAGATCTTCCTTGATCTCACGTGTTCCAGGATTCAGAATTGTGAGAAATAAATATTTCTTGTGTAAGATACTCACTTGGTGGCATTTTTGCTATTGTTCAAACATACTGTGGCAGATGGGACCATACCTTCTGGTGTTTACTGATGCAATATATTGCAATAGTATGTCTTTCTTTCTTGTTTTTTTTTTTTTCCCAAGACAAAGTTTCCCTGTGTGGCCCTTGCTAACCTGGAACTTGCTCTGTAGACCAACCTGGCCTCAAACTCACAGAGATCAGCCTGCCTCTGTCTTCTGAGTGCTGAGATTATAGTCGTGTATCACCACTGCCCAGCTTAATAGTATGTTTTTTTTTCTTTTTCCACATACATTTTTGTCTCATTCATTCAATGACGTGTTTCCCCTCCAGGGCAAATGCTGAGTCCTCATAGTAATTACCACATTGATGAGCATAAAATTATTTGCTCAATGGATGTTTATAGAACTGACTTGAATGAAAAATTATAACGAGGGCAACAAACCAAGAAAACACACTAACTCTATTTAAAATAGCAAGCCTAAAAATAGATTATTTGGTAGTAACAAAAACATGATGTAACTCTCCTTTCAGAAATTAGTCATGGTGATTAGAGAGCACAGGCCTGGAGACGGCTGCCTGGGTCACATTGGATTGCTATTCTTTCTAGTTGCTTTAATCCTGGGATTAGAAAAGCCGGGCAGTGCACTCCTTTAATCCCAGCACTTGGGAGGCAGAAGCAGGTGGATCTTTGTGAGTTCAAGGCCAGCCACCTACAAAACAAACCCAGCGGGGTGGATTTCAAATTGTGAGAGTAGTAGCAGCGTTTACTAATACCTACGGGTATTGTAGCAAATGAGATCATATATGTGAGATATATAGTGCCTAGCAAATAGGAATGGTGAAGAAAAGTTAACTATTATGATTATATTTTTTTCCTGAAAGTTTTGAGTAGAATATGGGACTCGAAAGCCCTGGTTTTCATTCAGGGAGGTCAATAAGCGGCTCAAGCTGAGAAGCCTGCAGTGGGCAGGGAGAAGGGATTGTTCATTCTACCTGACCCTGCCCTTACACAGAAGAAGTCTGTAGCGCTAGGATGAGTGGGTGCCAAAAGATCTGAGAGTCATAGCTTAAAAGTTTCCTCTTCTTCCACAGCGAGACCCTCTTCCCTTCAAATGATCATTCCAGGCACGGACGGCTTCTGGTGCTGGAACATAGTCCCTGGGAAAGACAGCTTTGAATGGGAGGGTTCACTGGGGCTCATGCTTCAGACTATGGATGCTGGCATCACTGCTGCCGTGTCTGTAGACAGAACACCACGACAGGGACCATGGCATAGGACCAAGCCATTCACTTCCCATCAGGGTCGTGAGTGTGATGGGCAAGAGAAAAAGACAGGGTAGGGTAATCCCCCTCAAAGGCATGCCTCCAATGAGTGCAAAAACTTCCATTTGGTCCTGTACTGGCTGGTTCTGTGTCAATTTGACACAAGCTGGAGTCATCAGAGAGGAAGGAGCCTCAGTTGAAGAAATGCCCCCATGAGATCCAGCTGTAAGACATTTTCTCAATTAGTGATCAATGGAAGAGAGCCCAGCCCATTGTGTGTGTGGGAAATATCCCTGGGCTGGTGGTCCTAGGTTCTATAAGAAAGCAGGCTGTGCAAGTCATGGGGAGCAAGTCAGTAAGCGACACTCCTCCATGGCCTCTGCATCAGCTCCTGCCTCCAGGTTCCAGCTGTGTTGAGTTCCTGTCCTGACCTCCTTTGGTAATGAAGCACAATAAGCCCTTTCCTCCCCAACTTGCTCTTTGGTCATGGTGTTTCAATGCAGCAATAGAAACCCTAAGACAGGTCCCATCTCTTAGCAACAGTTCCACCATCTCCTGGTGGTTCAAGAGGCCAGGACCAAGTCTTTAACTTCACATGGGACTTTGAGGGATCTTCCAGATAGAAACAATAGTATATTTTCCCTCTAAAGCCACATTTCATGTTTAGTCTCTCTCTTACAAGGCTATTATTGATAGATTCCTATGACATTGTTTAAAAGTATGTTAGAATTCCCCCTCCACCTATTCTTAACCGAAGCAGGCATCTGAGGCTGGAATATTAGGCCATATTTTGCAGTATAGAAAGCTCTTCTGTAATTCACTTCTCCAGTGCTTTTAGTGCAGAGAGCATTTTATAGCGTATTTCTACCTATCAAATGTTTCCATCTATCAAATGTCACTTCCTTGGAGCCCATGTGAGTACATCCTGGGATGGGGAACTTCACACAGGTGGTTCACTGCCTGCAGCATGGAAGTATTCAGTGTTGGGAGAATGACATGACTGCCCCAGGGAGTTAAGTATCTCTTGGGGGAGACACAGTAACTGCAGAAGAAACAGAAAGGTCCCTGAAATTGGTCTCTGGCTCCAGTGTTCAAGTTGAGACATCGTTGAGAGGTGCCTGGTAGTGGTCAAGCTGATTTTTCTCCATCGTCTCCACACCTGTAACTCTCAATGCTTTATTTATTTATTTGGTTTTTCGAGACAGGGTTTCTCTGTATCTTTGGAGCCTGTCCTGGAACTAGCTCTTGTAGACCAGGCTAGCCTCGAACTCACAGAGATCCGCCTGTCTCTACCTCCTGAGTACTGGGATTAAAGGTGTGCGCCACCACTGCCTGGCCGCTTCATTTTTTAAATAATATTTATTTTCTTTTATTTAGTTTTGTCATCTTCCATTTATTTTCCCTGGATGCTCTCTGAGAGAAGCAACAGTCAAAATGACCCCATTATGTGGGTTTGCTTCCCTATGATTTGGGGCTAAGGACTACATCTGAGGTAATAGCTTACTTAATTCACATCTCTGACTTGTGCCAAAAGGATATATTCTTTTATAAAACCAGATGTTCTACCAAGTGAATGAGTTCCCAAGGTCAGAGGAAGAGCTGAATCAAGGTAACAAAATGTTCCTGCAGCTGTCCTTTGAGGGAAATGGTTACACCATTACTGTCCCTTAGAAGAAATGTCCATGTTTCCAACGTGATTCCTGTCTAAAGTGAATTTTCTAATGTTAAAGGGTCAATTAAGCTCATTTTATGCCTTAACTATCATGTCAGTGTTATATAATTTGAAGTTAAAATTGCCAATACAAGTCTGTGTTTTTTATGTAAAGTAATTCATGGCCTGACAGTCTGCCCATCAGGTTGATAACTTCTGCTTAAACACCCGCCATAACAGTACATCTGTGATGAATATCCCTTATGAGCGGATTTCATCAGGAATATTTGACTCGATGATGAATCAAGTGAGAGATGAACTGAGAACCACAGCATCTTCTAAATCATGCAGTTTATAACATTTGATTGGTTCAGTTACACCATCCAAATTAAGGGTAGATCTCTCAGACTGCATGACCTGCCCTTAAATACACTGCACAATAGTGAGCAGATAGGATACAGTTAGAGAATCTGGGACTCTGCCCTGATGAGTTTGCCTCATTTATGTATTTTTAATAGGGTTTGGCTCCATTGTGGAATATCCATACACCCCTAAAGGATCTCCTTCAACATCTTGGTGTAGATTGGGATCATACAAGCACTTCAGAGGGAAACAGTAGGGATGGTATGAAACATAGAAAATCCAAACCAAAGAAGATGGTTCTCTTAGCAACATGGGATTAAAAACCTCCACAGAGACCCAGTAGATGGACTTTATGTTTGAAAATAACTCTCACTTTGAAGTCTGTCTTTTCAGTCAGACCTCTGGTAGGCTAAGGACCTTTCTTGCTGCTGACACAACAGATCAAAGAAAGCACTCTGTGTGTAACTGGGATGTGAGTGGCATGAGCCGTAGTGGCATGGGCAACAGAGAAGTGACTGCTCATGTCCTATTCACACAAACACATTCCTGCTTTTCAAAAGGTTAGTTACCATGTAAAAGGTATTTAGGACTTTCTAGTCAATGGTGGGTGCTTACCACATTGCTTAGTTCTTTCAAGAGAAATAGAATAAACAAATAGTTGCTATTGACCAATTATGTGGGGGTCTGTTCTGAAAATGTAGCTTGATTTGCATTATGGCTTAGAAGTGAAATGTTCACCATCGGCTCACGTGTTGGAACAAGATGGTGGCGCTGCTTTGGAAGGTTGAGAGATCTTTAGGAGGTGGAATCTCACTGAAAGAAATGAGTTGCTGGAGGATGACCTTCTGGGTTGTTTCTTGACTAGTCACTCTGTTTGCTGACCCAGAGATGTAAGCAAGCAACGTCATGCTTCAACTGCCACAGCTCCAGGCTACCATGAACTCTCCCACACTGTCCCTGACATAATTCACTGAACCCTCTCAAACCATGAGCCAAAAAAGTCCACTCCTTGCCTCATTTCTTTAAGTTATTTTACCCTAGTGACCGAACAATACTGTTTGCATGCTATTGTAGATCTCCTGGCCATAGCCTGGGCTTCACCTTCCTCTTGGCGGTGTTTTCAGAAAACACCAGGTTCTTTGCGCAGCCTGTTGAAAATGTCTCCCGCCATTTCCTGAGGTAGCGAGGTTCATCACAACAATCGAGCACTCCCTTGGCCGTTGCCTAGGCCAAGTTAAATTCTCAGAGAGGATTCCATTCCTACGTGATCTTGGCTGATTCATGGCTTTCATTCCGCTATCAGATACCCACGTGGCTTTGAAAGAAGTTTCCAAGGTAAAAACCTATAGGTGATTCCAGATAAGGAACACCAGCCTCAGTGGAATCACTGCCAGTTTATCCAAAGCGCGAGACTTGGGGTTGCTTTTATCCCTGTTGCTCCAGGGCTGTGACCTCTTTCCTCTAAAAGAGCCGTTCCCTGACGTAATGCTGTTGAATGTACCACATAGGCCCTGACTCACCGCTTCCTCTCCTTGAGGTTGCAGTTATTTCTCCTTTATACCCTGGGGTAAGTCGCCTCCTCACAGTTCCTTGACAGGTGACACCCTAAAAACTCTCAGTATCTATCTGGTAGTTGAGCTGCCTCCTTTCAACTCCAAAGGATCAGATATCTCTTCTCTGTTAGCCATCTACTCTAAGCACATTTTGTATTACCTCAAAAATCTTAAGTTCCATTTTTCCACTCTAGGATCCCAAATTGCTATTCATATTTTCCCCTTCATCACTTTTAAAATCATTTTGATATGTAGTCCACTCAGCCCTCTCAATTCTTTAACGTCTTTCTTAACCCAAATTGGACATAGCCATGAATAACAGTTACACAGTAAAAACTGATCCATTTACAGCACAACCCTCATACCTAAGGGTTCAAGGACCATCCTGGGAGAGGTGGCAGAAATATTTTATGAGCCAGGGGGCCCAAAAGTCTCCTTTAAAATTATGTCTTGTATAAAGAGAGGGAAGCTAGACCTTAGGTGTCTCAATGCTGTGTGCCACAGTCCTGGCGCAGCCTGGGTTCAGGTGCTGAGACTGGGAAGGGATGTCGGCATGAAGAAATGAAGTGTCCAAGCACCAGATGAGTTTCACATAAGTGGCCAGCCCCGAATAGCTCCAGCCATCTTTATTTATACATCAAAACAAGCACGCTTCCCCCCCCTTTTTAAAATTTTATTTATTTATTATGTATACAGTATTCTCAGTATTCTGTCTGCATGTATGCCTGCAGGCCAGAAGAGGGCACCAGATCTCATTACAGATGGTTGTGAGCCACCATGTGGTTGCTGGGAATTGAACTCAGGACCTTTGGAAGAGCAGGCAGTACTCTTAACCACTGAGCCATCTCTCCAGCCCCACTTTTTCCTTTTTACAAACAAGTTTCTCCCATTCTCCAACATTAACCTCCAGCAAAAACAAATATGTCAAATATGGCTTTCTCCCAACTTTGACATCAAAACATCTTTAAACCAAACACAACACAACATTTTGTTAGCTTGGTCAAATATTGAGCCAGGTGCATCCTGTCTTTACAAAACTAAAAGGTGGTTGGCATAGGCTCACATTTTCAAGAACAACAATCCCGCTCAAAGCATGTTTACAGAAATAGGGGCGATCTGCCTCCGATCCCATCAGCTCTGAGTTAGAGCAGCTCCTGGGGTCTGAAGTAATAGCCGGCATAGCAAACCGAGAAGCATTAGCTCAAAGAGAATTTTAGGGAAAAATATTTGAGAAAAAATGGGGTTTCCAGGAATGATCATATCTGTCCCATGCATGACTGACGAAGTGACACTAAAATTCCCCCAAGAGGAATCATCAATATTATGAGAAAAACAGAATGTGCCGGCCACACAGTCTCAGAAGTGTTCTGTGCTGTCCCAAAGTCCATTGGTCCTCGCTGAGTGAGACTGTGGGCTTTTCCTCATCTGGAAAACCCCTTAGACAAGCAGTCATATACTGGCTCACATACACACACACACGTCTGTTTGTGTGTGTGTGTGTGTGTGTGTTTGTGTATGTAACAATAATGACTAAAGAAAAACAGGCCATGAATTTGAGAGGAAGGGAGGGAGGATATGGAAGGGACTGGAGGGAGGAAGTGATATAATTATACTTTAACTTAAAAGACATCGTAAAAAATAAAAATAGTTTGGATTTAAAAAAGAAGAAGAAAGTATGGCTCAGAGTGCCTTTCTCTACGTTAACTGCGGACAAGCTGGATACGGTGGGTCAGCATTACCAATAGAAGTGCTGACTCCAGGTAGATGGGACTACTGGACTCTGCATGGCCCATCGATGCTGTGAAGGTCAGCTTTAACTGTCAGCTTGACACAGCATGTCATCACTTGGGAAGCAGGTCTCAATAAAGGATTGTCTACCTTGGGTTGGCCTATGGACGTGTTTGTGGGATAGTCTTAATTGAGGCTGGAAGACCCATCAGACCATGGGCAGCACCATTTCTTAGGCAGGGGATCCTGATTTGTTTAAGAGGAGAAATCAGGTTAACACAAGGAAGCATGAGAACAGGCTTGTCTGCATTTCTTTCTTCCTTTCTGCTCTGAACTATGGATGAGATGTGGCTAAATATGTGCAGTTCCTGCCTTGACTTCCTCCCAATGATGGGCTGCAACCTGGGACTGTAAAATGAAATAAACCTCTTTCTTCACCCCCAAAAAACCATGTTGTTACTTTGAACTGAGTTCTGTAATTGTGTAATTAAACACTACTATGGACCAACCACTGGTAATAATAAAGGGCCAGAAACTATTTGTTCTGCAGAACATTGCAGTGAGTCAGTGGCAGTTTAGTAAACTTTTTTTTTTTCAGCATGACCTAAGTTAACCCGGCATAGATGTACCAGGTATCAAATGCACAGTTTGATAGGATGCACTGGGATTCATGAAATACATGCATTCTCACACAGATATACTGCAGTGCTTAGGCAAGTACTACAGGCCAACACTTAGGTAACACAAGTTTTTAAAACATAGACATTTTTATGTGGAATTATCTCCATAAAATATATATGGCACATTCATAAGTACATGTGTTTTACTATCAAGCACATTCTTGATCATATATGTCCAAGATAGCAAGAGAAATAAAGCTTTTACTTACAAATATGAATGTGCATATGTATGTTGTGTTTCTATCTATTTTCATATGATGATGAAATAGCATTTTCATAAACTGTAACTCTTGTTTCTTGAATAGTTTTTCTGTTACTGGGTGCTCTATGGCACTTTCTTATAGCATTGTATTCTTGTCCTTGTCATAGAGCTGTGTTGGCAAGGTGGACAAAGAACTGATCATTACTACAGACCAGGTGACTTGGAGTCATATAGACACAGCCCCATTTGACCCAAACTAAGTATCTTCCAAATGCCACTTTCCTTAGTCCCATTTATCCTGAACTAAATATATCCCAATTTCCCTCAAAGACGCACTCAGGATAAGGGAGTGTTAGGATGGAGGGCAGGACGATGTGACAGGAGAGACTAGTCTCAGAAAGAAGAAGAGCTATGGACAAGCTATGAGATGCTTCCTAATTAAGCAGTAAAGGGAACTCTTCCGGACAGCAACTCACTCCAGGAGAGAGCAATGCTCTGAAATAATAAAAATGAGCTGTGCTCACGTGCCAGGCAGCATCACATTGGGTGTTTACAATACTGGAGTGGACCCCAACCTCAGACCTCTGGCTATAACTCACCTCAGATCGCCTGGCATTAGAAATAGGTTATAGCCCTGTCTTTCTTACCTAGTACATTGTGGGGCTCAACAAAATGCCACCCCAATGTGAAGGCCTTAAGGGAAAAGCTTCTGGCCTTCTGTTCTGTCTCTCACTCATTACTTTTACCATTACAAGTCAGTAAGTCTAGAGTTTCTTTTCCCTAATGTTTTAGAAACCAGACCTACCCACAGCTAGGTTTTTGTGCTAGTATCAGCACACACACACACACACACACACACACACACACACACACACACACACACACATTGTTCTAACTTCCATACCTACCTGGAAGAACAGGCTCCAAAGCCATTTTTTTTTGCCTATCTTGCTTGAGTGCAGATCACATGACCTTCAAGCAGAGCTTTTCCTTGTATCTAGAAGAACAGAATGCTGTACAGAGGCCAAGAAGGACAGGAACTGGCAACTCTAATGGGTCTCAACTGCTATTACTTCTGGATCATGTATTTTCTTGTCCAGTCACATTTCTAACTGGCTTCCCAGACTTCAACAAGCCTAAGCATAGAAATGGACTGTTCACTATGGACTTTGGTTTTTTAACCAAAAGTTTTCTGTGTCACCACAAATTATGAGCAAATACATTTGTTATAGCTTTTCTGTTAACATGTCAGTTTATCAGCTGGAAGGTCATGACAGGGAGCATTTCAATTTTCCTACAGCATCATGTCACTTGAGATTATAAAGTCATTCTCTAAGACTTGGGGTTGGCAGGCTTTCGTTATAAGGGACTAATAGTAAGTGTTTTGTGGGCCTTGTGGTCTCTCTCCAGTGGAACTATTCAATGCTTTGAAAACAGCTGCAGACAAAATGTCAATGAGTGTGGTTGTGTACCAACACAACTTCTTTATGGAAACTGACATTCAGATTGTCTATAACTTTCATATGTTATAAAATGTCAGTGTTGCTTTCTAAAGAACTCTTAGAAGTATAAAAACCATTTTTAGTTTGAAGACTGTACAAAAACAGGTGGCAGGTCAAATATCCCAGATGGTTGTGTACTGACCTCTATTTGAAGTTATGCTGGGTAGCCAGGGATCTATAGCTCAGTGTCTGAGTGATTGCCTTGCATGTGTGGGGTCCTGGATCCATCCCTCACAAACAAGCACACACAGAAAATTAAATTATGCTGAGGGGAGACACGGTATTAAGCTGACGTCAGGTTTTGATGGATACCACTTTCTGTTCTATGTTTACATGTGAAGAATAATTCTCCAGGAACAAGCACTAATATGCATTAGCTGGTAGCTAGCTATGTTGATGATGATCTACATACAATCCGTCATGTGAACCTCCAGCCTCAGAGTGCTCCAGTGCAATATCACCTGCCTCCTCTACCATGACTTTTGGTTCATTCTTGGTTCTTTGGATGGCTTTGACTATTGGTTTGGGTGAAGACCATGTTTCCACAGCAACTGTGGCTGCTTATACGAGATGGGCATGAGCTCAAGCCAGGCAAAATTCCAGCATAGGTGGGGGAGGGGCTTCCAGGTCTCACCTCTAAATAAGGAACTACTGGCAGTGATAACTGACAAGTTAGGTGGATTCATTCTTTTTTTAGGGTATGGCCACTGGTAGGTTTCCCATGCTCTAGAGGATTACAACACACCCATGCATATATGAGGGACAGGAATTGAACTTCCTGGGTTATCAAGAACCAAACAGAACAAAACAAAAAGGTGATATGAAGTTGGGAAGGGTGTGAATTGGTGAGATATGGGAGGGCGTTAGAGGGGGAATAGGGTGTGGATATAATCATATTTCATTGTGTACATTTGTGAAATTCTAAAGAATACAGAAAAAATTAAAAAGTTAAAAAGATGTCTTGTAGAGAGAAATAGTGCCAGCACAGGACTGTGGTCGCGGTCTGGCTGGGTATCGCAGCACTGGTCGCTGAATGGCAGGAGCTGGTCAGATAGATTGACCACGCTGGTTCTCACTACCACGCTCCTCATGTGCCTCTTTTTAGGATAAGTTCAAGAAGGTTTTGTACAAACACGATTAGTTCCAGTTACCTGAGTGTTTAAGAAACGGCAACTTAGCAATGATTAAAACATTATTTATGTAACTAAAATATGATAATTATGATTTACATAACTAAAAAATGATACACACTTTAAAATGTGTTCGCTTACTTTTAAGCTCTGTATAAGTCTTGTTCTTTCATTGACAAATCCCTAAAAATAGAAATTTTAGGTTTCTTTGCTTTTTTTGAGATAGTTTTTAAAACATGTGTATGCACGTGCTCCCGCCTGAATTCATATGCATGCAAGTGCTCCTGGAGGCCAGAAGAATGTATCAGATCTCTAGGAACTGGCGTTATGGGCAGCTGCGGACTGCCCTGATATGGATGCTAGCGACATCCTCTGCAAGAGCAGTCAGCACTTCCAGTATCCCAGTCATCGTTCCATCCCCACGAGACAGTCTCAACTGTAGCAGTCTGGCCTACAACTCACTATGTTGCCCCAAGTCTCACTAAAGTCACGCTCTCCCTGCCTCATCCTCCAAATGCTAGGATTCTAGGTGTGTTTACCATATTCAGATCCTTCCCTTGCTCTGTGATTACTGCTTGATTAAGCTGTACAAAATAGACATTCTGAAATTAAGAGTCATTAGTTTATTGAATCTCTTTAAACATTTTGTAGTCATTTACAAACATATTCAACATACTTTATTCCAAATGCTTGACCAGGCCATTTTACTTCTCAAACAACGAACCTCTTCTTGGAAAATTTTACTACACAATAAGACTTATAAATGTAGAAACACTCAAGACCATTTACACATTAGGTTAAGGCTTACAAGTGTAAAAGATCTTCTAATCTTTAAGTTAAAGCCCCAAATCTATGATCATTCTTTACGTCGGCATCCTCGGCTAATTCGCCAGATTCTCAGAGTCGGATTGCCGTAAGCATTATAAACATGACCTCTGTCTAAAACATAGAGGAGGACCCAATGGTTATAAAAGTTATAACCGCCCATAATCCCCCGAGTACAGCACGCAAGTTGAGCAACCTTTAATAATTGGCAATTGTAAACTCTGCAGTGGAAACACTTAGTTCTTTCAATCAGGGTTCAACCCAGGGCTGAACTGGCCATGCCTATTTCATATGGCCCCAAGCTACGAATTGTTTCTACATTTTTAAATAGTTACAGAAAGCCTATCTCAGCATCCATAAATAAAGTTTTATAGGAACACAGCCATGCTCATTTGTTTAAATATTGCTCATAACTGCTTGTGACTTCAATGTCAGAACTGAGTAGTTAGGATAGGAACCATATGGCCCTTAAACCTAAAATATTTACTCTTTGGCCCTTTACAGAAAGTTTCTGATCCCCTTTTTATTTAGAATATACAAGTCATGCTGAGGTTGGGTTTCAAAACCCTAAATAAAGGATCATAGGAACAGGAAGCTTTGCTTGAAGAATATTTGAACACCAAGGGTAAGGAATCTTTGGAAATATTGTCCATTAGCCCAGAGAACAGCTCATGACGAGTATGTAGGTGTGTGTGTGTGTGTGTGTGTGTGTGTGTGTGTGCACACGTGTGTAAGACAGACACCCTGTTCTCCACATGCCACATACTTACAGGCCTGACACTCAGATGGGCAGCTTGCTGGGCTTCACAGTGTGTTCATGCCCCTCAGAGCACACTCAGGCAGAAATTACAGAAATCAATTAGCCTAATCCTTCTCCTGCCAAGACATGCTGAGATGAAATCATTTACCTGAGAAACAGGTGAGTTCTGACTCTTTGGTCACTGTTAGCCTTGCCTTTCAGCAACTTCAGGAAGTAAACCACCGAAAGACCTCCAGGCCACCATTTAGGATACAGTTTCTCTACTGCAGACACTTTGAGGACTTAAAACTAAAGAAAGGCATTTGTTGGAAGGATGACAAATACAGAGTAGGAAACATGTATGGAGAGGAAGAGCTAGCTTGAGTTAAATGCAGTCCCTCCCTACCCTGAAGTCAGGGCAGGAATCATGTGCCCACTCCTCCTTCAGGCTTTGCTTAAATAATACCTTAATTTTTATTTTTTGAGGTTATAATTATATTATTTACCCCTTTCCTTTCTTCCATCCAAACCTCCCATGTGTTCTTCCTTACTCTCTTTCAAATTTATAGCCTCTTTTCCATTAACTTAAACAATACTTCTTAAGTAGCTCTGATTAAATGAAAAGACACAAGGAATGGGCAACTCAAATGCTTCAAAATAGAAAATTATTTTTTACCAAGCCCAGAGCTGTCGGCTACATCACAATATTATTTCCTATGTTTTTAATCTATGCTTTGGGTCAGTCCAAAGTGTGATTTTTTTTTTTTATCAAGCTCATGAGAGGTGGATAAGAGAAGCTGGGATTGTATTAACCATCAATCCCAGGATGCTGGGGCACTGGGGACCTGCATAGGTAGCTCTGTGACACTTCCTACTTTCTTAGTGTATTTCAGAACTTCTATAAATCAATTCCTTCTTTACAAGGCTTTGATCAAACTGCTTTATCAACTGGTTCTAGAAGCATGGCACCTTATGCTTAAAATAACTTTGTGCCAAAAAATAGCCCATCTGCTAGTGAACACCACACCTCAAGGCTTGCTGGCTATGTCATGAAGGAGGAATATAGGCAGACATTCACTGCACAGCGCACACAGGAATGCAGCTGCCAGGCACAGCAGGACAGAAAAGTGGAGATGTAAAGCTTGTCTGACTCTAATCTACCTAAACTTGTGAGCTCTCTTAGGAGGTTGAAGGACCATTTATTTCATCAGTTTATATATGGGACATATACTATGTGGCATATGTTCTAGAGCAAGGAGAGGTTGAGAGAGTGGTTCTGTTTTAATAGCATATATATATCTGTATGTGTGTGGTACAAATTTATATATGATCACACAAAATAGGTGTACAGTTCAAAGAAAAATCAAAATAAAACCTCATGTAGCCATATCCACACAGGTCAAGAAACAAAATCTGATCAGAAGCTTATGTTGACTTATTTCTGAGGCAGACTTACTTTCCTGATTTTTCTTTGTTTGTTTTTTGAAACAGGGTTTCTCTGTGTATCCCTTGGCTGTCTGTTGATCAGGCTGGCCTCAAACTCACAGAAATCTGCCTGCCTCTGCCTCCCACGTGCTGGGATTAAAGACATGCACCCTTCTGCCTGGCTCAATGCTCCTGATTTTTGAAAGCAATCATTTTGTTTGTCTGTTTTGTCACTTAGCCAGTATTTTCTGTTTTACCTATTCTTTAATATCTCAGTTCTCTTGTCACTTTGGGCATTTGACTTGTTTTGTTCCATTTTCCTCTGCATTAATTTGGAAGTTATCCCTTCTCTCAAAGCCTCCCCTTCAGTATTTCTTGTGGGACTCCAGCCGATGAACTCTCCCAGTTAGTCTGACCACATCTTTATACTTTTTGGTGTTTAGTTCTCACAATTACACTGAATTTTGGTGTTAATGCCTTTCTTCTTTTAAGTCTACACTGGGAAGTTAAGTTGCAGACGAGGCACTTAATTAACTAGTATATGGATTCAGCTTGACATGACTACAGCCCTCTGGTCTTACCTTCTATGATTGTCCCATAGTAACTACAGACACTTTTGCTTCTAGTTTTCCATAAAACTCACAGGGCACGTGGGCTTTATAACTGAACCTTGGCACAAGGATGCAACTCTTTGATATTAGTTTAAGATTAGCCAGATTCATTACAGCAGAAATGAAGTCACCTGTTCCCAACCCAAGCATATGTTCCTCCTTTTGAGGCAAATGATCAGAATTCATTTGTTCTTATCATTCATATTGACATGGCTTGGGCAGAAAGGCCCCTGTGGAATTGCACTCTGTGTATTCCTAGATCTGTCTTCTCTTTTAATTGTCTCATTGTTCTGAGGGGCTGATCCTCACAATCTAGAAGTCATTGTTCTGGAAAATCATAATACTTTAAATTTCCCCAGATCAAAGATGTGTTGTTTTATATAATCATATTACAGTTATGGAAATCTAGAACAATATCTATGCAATAGTATAACTTATAGGCCTTATTATGACTGTGTTTTTCTTATCTAGTATTATAGTTTCATTTAGTTGATATCTCTACCTGATTTGTTTTAGTTTGAAACATTTTCTCAATCTGTCTTTGTCTTTTGTGTTCTTGTTTTACAAGAGTATAGTTCACTTATTTTGAATAAACAGTGTTTGACATATTTACTTATGGTTAGATTATAAATAAGTATTTCTATGGATATTTTACAGAAGTGACATTGTGGGGCTGAGCAGGTAAGGGCACTTATTGCTCTTGATGAGAAGTCAGGTTTGGTTCCCAACACCCATATCAGTTGGCTTACAACTACCTGTAATTCCAGTTCAAGGAGATCCAACACCCTTTGCCCCCTGTGGGCCTCTGAATGTACACAATGCTCATAAACTCATATAGTCAAATATTCATGCACATAAATTTAAAAAAAGAGGAAAAAGAGAAGTGATATGGTACCTTCTCAGTGCTTGCACTCCCGTAGACACATAATGTTGACTTGTTCATTTCCTGCTATGTTGACTTTGGTTACGTGGCTAAAGTTGTATCTTATTCCTACAATGGAACTTAGAAGTTTTGTAATTATAGTAAATATCTTATGGGGAGTGTGTTTGTGACTCTATATAATCATTTTGAATATTGCTATTATAGTTTGAATATGGAATGTTTCCAATAAGCTCACATACTCTGGGTTTGGTCACCAGCTGGGGGGCATTCTTGGATGGTGCTGGAAACTTTAGGAAGTGTGGCCTGGCTAGAGGATGTGACTCAGAATGACTTAGCTCTTTGGTATCTTGTCTCTGGCCACTTCCTGTCTTTAGCTCTACTTTCTGGCTACCACGAGGGAAGAAGTTTCAATTTACCACATATTAACTGCCTTGATGCTCAGTCTTGCCTCTGACCCTCAACAAGACCAGGTAATCACAGACCACAAAACCAGGCAATCACAGGCCAAAACCTCTGAAATGGTGAACCAAATAAATTTTCTTCCTAAGGTCAATGTTTCCTCAGGTATTTTCTCAGTTCCAATGATAAAAGATGACAAATTACCATTCTCTCTTCTTGGAACGACAACTAATTTGTTAGGTCTTTTCATTGTATGTCATATATCTCTCTGCTATGGAAGTCCTTCTGGAATAAGCTCTCTGACACCAAAGAGAGTAGAAGGGAGATGTCACAGACGGATCAAAGCCAGAATAGCTTCAGAAAAGACTTCGATTCTGGGTCCAGTTTGCGTTCTCATTTTATGTTCTAAAACTGCAATGTGGGAGAGGAAAGCAAGCAAGATTTTACAGAAACGCAGTGGTGGTCAGCAAGTTAAGGACAATGGCCCATTGATTCAGCAATTTCTCCAGGTCATTCTGTTTCAGGTAGCAAGTGAAGTCATGCTTGGCAAACAGGCAGTACAAGCAGCACTTTGAGTAAATCACTAAATAAATCAAGAAATCAGTATCGAATAAGTGGTCTTTTATACCTTATTCTACTTCACCTTCCCCTGTATTTTACATTTTTATCATTTTGTTGTCACTCTGCCTTCTTTTCCCTGACTCTCCCTTTAGCTGTGTCAAACGCGCTGTTGAACCCGTCTACTGTGTTTTATATATGTTTTGATTTCTTGCTGCTATTCTTAAAGTCTGCGTTTTTAATCTCTAGATGTGCGGTAGCATCAATACTGCAATATACTGGAAACTCCACTGAAGTCTGTTTTGTTCCTTTGCTCTGACTCACTCATGCTATTTTGTTGCCTATGTATTTGACCTTCTTTGATTTTTTTGTGGACATTGTATTGCATTTTAAAAAGTTATTTATAGAAATAATTTGAGGTCTACCTCAGTGTTATTCATTGCTTTTGGGCCTCTTGGCTAAGATCAGGTGTCCTTGGTGTTATTTGCAGAGAGGAGTTTTGTTTGCTTGTGAGGCCACTACTATCTGGGCTCATCTTAACCTGACTCAGCATGTGGGACTTTTCCTGGACCATGGAGGTATTTTGAATCATGGCTGCTTCACTCTTAGCCGTGAAGTCTTTTAAAGTCGGAAGCTCCTCAGAGCAAAAAGTGCAACATGGTTTAGGCTTGCCTGTGTGGAATTTTATCCTTGGCAATTTCCCACCACTTGGTTGTCGTTACCTTTGTAACACTTCATGCTGACTTGTGCTATTTCAACACCAGTAGACTTTGTGCATTGGGACTGTTTTCAGGAAAGTGTGTATTTAAAATGCAGATTTCACTGTCTTAAATTGGGACATTAGCTTTGATTACCCAGGTTAACTGCTCAGTTGGTAATTTCTACAGCAGTGGTTCTCAACCTTCCTAATGCTGCAACTCTTTAATACAGTTCCTTATGTTGTGCTGACTCCAACTATAAAATTACTTCTTTGCTACTTCATAACTGTAATTTTGTTACTGCTATGAATCATAATGTAAATATCTGATGTATGACCCAACGCACAAGTTGAAAACCACTGTTCTAGAGGTGCACTTGACTGTATCAGGATATTAAAGTTTGTAGATTATAAAATCCACTTTAAATTCTGTTTTTGATACATGGAAAAATAAAGCTTTGACATTTTCTGTTTAGCAAGTAGCACATGTTGTTTAATGTAAGGGTGACAAAATCTGTTGACATGAGTTTTACTATAACGTATTGTGCTAGACTTATTTGGAGGACAAGAGGATATTAAAATTTATCTCCTTGTTATGGCATCAAAAATAGACCCAAACTTTTCACATATTACACTGACAAAAATAACCGATCTATTTTTAAAACATAACTTTTGCTTCTAAATAAATACATCTTTGCCCAGATGATAAGCGAGAACTTTCCAATTGTCGGTGCTTTCTAGCTGGAACATATATGTCCCAGGACTCTACATCACCATAGAAGGGAACACAGAAACAGAAAGTTATCGCCATAATTCCTCTTTAGTTTTACTTTATTGCTTCAGTTTCATACACTTATGTATTGAATTTTAGTCATCTTCACCCCATGTCCCCTAGCCCCCCTCTTTTCCACTGAGATTCCTCTTCCCAACATGGGTTCCCTCTACTCCCATGTATGTATGTCTTCTTTATGCATGTAATATGCTGAGTTTCATTAGAATTTCTTGCTCAAACACAGGTCAGAGGTTATTTCCAGGAGCAAAGGTAACTTAACAACGGCTCCAACACTGAAGAAAATGAGACATTCTCCCTCTAAGTGTTCAGTTGAAAGGGGCATCTTATGGTATCATTATTGTATTTAAAATCATGTTTGTGTTATGCTATAGGAAGTCTTACAGCCAGTGGTTACCTGCCCACTGGGGCATGGCCTCATACTATTTATGCCGACGTAGAGCATGTGTCTGGCCTCTTTTCTGGCTGCAGAATTCGGTTTCTGATCTCTGTTTCAGCAAAGAATTCTGATTTGTGAGGCTACCCCTAAAAAAATAACTGTCTATTTCTCGATTCTGAGCTAGTGTGGGATTTTTTTTAAGCGTCCTTCCACAGTGTTATTCACAGATCTTGTAGAAAACTGATAGAAAATAATTTGTGAAATTTTTATAACACTCCAAATTAACTTGTGTTATTTTTAAAATATTTATTTTGTACTTTTAATTTTGTGTCTCCTTGTATGACTGTGTGAGGGTATGTACACATGAATATGGGTGCCCAAAGGAGCCATTAGATGTCCTGGAGCTGTAAGGCATCTTAGTGCTCTGGGACCTGAAATCAGAACCTCTGCAAGAACAGCATGTGTGTGCTCTTAACCGTTGAACCACCTCAGAGAGCACCTCCCCCACTTTAACAAACAATGATTTCATGATGAACTAGACATTTATATGTATACACGAAGGGAGGGCTGTTTGTGTATGTGACTGCACTGTCCACAGAGGCCAGCAGAGGATGTCCAGTCCCCAGGAACTGACTTACAGGCCGGTGTGAGTCGCCTGACACATAACTGATCTTTGGTCGTCTGGAAGAGCAGTTCATGCTCTCAACCCTCTCCAGCCCCTAAACTGGGATGCTTTAACAGTGATGTGCTTTATGTTCCTGGGCTCTGACTAAAGGCTTGTTATATATAAAATGCTATTACATATACATGTGATTGCATATACAAATAGAATTATGTGCAAAAATACTAAGAATTGGGAATTTGCACAGCGGTTATACCACACAGCAAAGAGCCAGTGGCGCTCAATTAAAGGCATCTGCATTGCTGCATTGGTCTTGTTTCTGTGAACTTCATATTTTATTTAACATCTGTCTCCATCTGTCCATGCTGGACATACCCTGTCTGGATGGCTGGATGAACAGCCTGCGTCATTTAGTCTTGTTCTTCTGCTTCCCTGTCATACCCCTTCAGTTCAGGAGCTGCTCTATCTGGGCAAGCTTTTCAGATATAAGCCGGCCAGCCTACAGTCCATCCCCATAACCGGCCTTGGTGGAATCTCAGACTCAAGACTTGAAATGTCTCCTAATTCTTCCCTCATCTCCTACCGAGTACCAGACGGCCAGGGACAGCTCCTCATTACCAACTACTAAAATGATTCAAACTAGTCAATCCTAAATTGCTCACTCCACCTCATCTGTTCCTTCCCACAGACACTACAGTAAGTGTTTTCTTGCAATTTCTTCCTCTGCTTGATGAACAAGCCCGGTGACTTTAGGAAAGTGGAGAAATGGTTCAGTCATAGCTCAGTTTAACACAACCACAGAAAGCAAGATAAACATTTTCAAGAAAGGACACATACTTTTATATAAACACTGATGCTGAGGTTAAAGTATGAACCCAATGTGCTTAAAAAGTGAACAAAGTCTAGTACTCTGTCACATGTTGCCAAAATACCACACTCTGTGGAGATCAGAAGGTTGCAGGGCATGCATGAATATCCCTATACTACTCTGTGGATATCAGAAGTCTGCAGGGCACGCATGCATATCCCTCTATGTAGTAAACCCTTAGTATTTCCTATAATTGTTAAAAATGGAGACAACTATGGAAGATATTCTGAAAAGTAACTTGGAGGTGAGTACAAGTCCTCCTGTGGGATATGAGATGTTTCCACGGCACCTTTATAAATAATGTGTAAATAATGTGCAGTGTATTATTAGCGACACTGGTTCATGAAACAAATTTATACATCCAATGGGGCTAACTTCTCTTTTTAGTTCAACTTGCAATAACTACAAAGACAAACCTACACATATCTTTGAAATACTTATTCTTGTTACAGATAGATTCTTAACATATTTTTGGTTTTTTTTGATTTTTTTTGAGACAGGATCCTGGGATTTGCTTTGCAGAACTTGCTGGCCTTGAATTTACAGGGGTCCACCCATCTCTTCCTCTTGATGGCTAGGATTAAATGCCTACACCACCATGTCTGGCTTAAATATATGCTTTTAGGTAAAATTAATAAATAATATTTTATACATCTTTACCTGCCTTATTTCCCAGTTTTCCCAAAAGTGACCAGATGATAGTGTAGGAAGTTCAAGTGCACTGTTTGGACCCTTTGGTAGTGACAGAACTGTTTGGGATCAAATAGTTATTGAAACACCTACCAATAGAATTATTTTGGTAAGCTCACAGTGGGTGGTATGACCAATATTTTAAAATAGTTCTATACCACAGTTTTGGTGATATATGGAAATTTTAATTTGTAGACCCATGAAAATGTAAGTAGTCATTTAATGCATAAAATATCTTTAAGAACTAATAAGGAACTGTTTGATCCACGTCGCCTCTGAGTTAGGCAACTTGATTGTACAATGAGTTGCCAAAGGTATAAAGAAATAGGAACTCTTAAACATTTCTGGTTGGAGCATGAACAAAGTTTCCATGCGAGGCAAATTGAAAAGTATCCAAAAATTAAAGTAAACAAACTCTTTGAAACATAAAGTCCATTTTAAGAACTGAGTCTACTTGCATAGATATGATAGACTTTTTGTCAGGTGATTTTGATTAAAGATATGTTATTAGCGTGTTCATAAACTAGAAGACTGTACAGCTATGAACTTAAGTTGCCTCTGGGTAGAATTAGGTAAACAGTGGGATGGCAAGCAGAATTGGTTTTTAAAATTGTACATCATTTAAACTTTTTCATTTCGAGAATTAGAGATGCATCGTTACCTGCCATATTTTTGTAACCCCCTTTGAACCTTATGCATGTTATAGCAAAAAGAAATTGCGCTTTGGAGACAAGCCCTCTTTGTTGGCAAATGACAGCACAGGTTTGCTTCTTATAAAGCGCAAAGAAAAGCAGGTGGCTGCCCTGTCTTTCTTTTTGTGCCTTACTTTGTCGAATCCTGCAGAAGACATGGCAGCTCATTTCCAGATCTTAGAGAAATGAAAAAAAAAAAAAACCTTGGACCACAACTCCCTACATGTTGACTACTTGTCCAATGTAGAGGGGGTTGGAATGAGATGAGTTAGCTCCTCAACCAGCTGTTAGGCAATGCTACAGTCCAATTCAACTTCAAGAGCAGTGGTGTCCTAGTTAGGGAAACACCATGACCAAAGCAACTTGGGGAGGAAGGGATTTATTTGACTGATGATTCTACATCACATTTCGTTATCAAAGGAAGTCGGGACAGGAACTAAAACAGGAAGCAGGAGTTGATGTAGGCCACAGAAGCGTGCTGCTTGCTGGCTTGCTTACTCAGCCTGCTTTCTGGTAGAACCCAGGACAACCAGGACAGGAATGATACCACTCACAATGGACTGGAACTTTCTCCCATAAATCACCAATTAAGAAGATGCGCTAAAGGCTTGTCTACAGCCATAGTTTATGGAAGCATTTTCTCAGTTAAGGTTCCCCTCTCTTGGATGAATTTAGCTTGTGTGGGATCTCCCTTTTCTTTGTGGTTTGTTGACCACCATGCTATGAGGACAAAGGGGACAGAGGTGGTGTGCAGGGCTTTGTAAGGTCTGTGAGTATGAAAGAAATAGCTTTCTGGGAGACAGTTCCAGTGTTACAGCTCAGCTTTATTCCAGAGGAAAGGAGGTATATAGGATGGTAAGAGCAGCTGGACCATCACCTTGTTTGCGTTTGGCAGCACAGTCCTGTCATACATTGAGATTACAAAACCTAATTATCATATGGGCAGCAGGGGGAGAGCATCTGCAGGGGCCTGTGTTCAAGGTCATGATTGAGAGAGGGCAGACATTCAGGCTTAGGGACAACTTCCAGATAAGGTCATGCCTTCAAATCTAGAGACACTACCCAGGTAGGGAAAGAGCCCTGCTGGAAATGGAGTCCTCCACTTTGCACTGAGCTCAGAGAGATGTCGGGACATGGTGGACTGCAACCTTAAGTGCAGGGTACGCCAACAAGCTTGTGTCAAGTTGACATAAAACTATCCGGTACAGACAGTGACTCATGTTCCCTAGTAGAAAATGACAGAAAGCCCATCAAACAACTCCACTTGTTATTTCTCTGCCTGCCTGGGAACTGTGTGAATTAAAGTAGTTGGAATCTGTTGAGATGCAAGTGTCATATAAGTACATTTTTATAATCTTGTGTTTTGTATATCTTCCTCAGAAAGAATCTCCAAAGCCAATGAACTTCTCATAATAATCGAGAGATTAAGCGTGGCAAAATTGATTTGTAAATGGCCAAACTAGAAGGCTATAGGTTCCTATTTTTGAGGTTTGATCTGGGATATGTCTATTCTATCATTAGTATGTTTTTAGTAAGAAGGACCATTCTGTGTAGATGAATTGTTCCATATGGTATGTGAACACAATTCTTGAAATATTTCTGATTTCAGGATCACTTTCATCTTTCAATCATATGCAGTTCTCAAGGGAAGATGGGCACAGTCTTTTCTCCAAACTATTTTAATGTTCACAATTAAGTTTTTTTCTTTGATGAGAAAATTTAGAAGTCCACTTAACTCTTTGTTAAATTGCAAACATATTTCTTCTTTCAAGGGTTCTGTCCTTTATTACACTTTGAGATTGTGGTTGTCTAAAAGGAAGAAATGATTTATACTTGTAACATAAATACTGAAAAACTTGAGAGGCCCTGAAACATGTCTATGAATTTTTATTTAAAACAAGGTGAAATCATTGTAGACTCATTGAAGAGTCCTGGAAATGCCCAGATCTGTAGTCCCCACGATAACCTGTGTCCGTGGTTCTCATGGCCTGTGATAGCCCGGGTCTGTGGTTCTCATGGACGGTGATAGCCCAGAGCCCGGGTCTGTGGTTCTCATGGACTGTGATAGCCCGGGTCTATGGTTCTCATGGACGGTGTTAGCCCGGGTCTGTGGTTCTCATGGACTGTGATAGCCTGGGTCTGTGGTTCTCATGGATGGTGATAGCCCGGGTCTGTGGTTCTCATGGATGGTGATAGCCCAGAGCCCGGGTCTGTGGTTCTCATGGACAGTGATAGCCCGGGTCTGTGGTTCTCATGGACAGTGATAGCCCAGAGCCCAGGTCTGTGGTTCTCATGGACTGTGATAGCCCGGGTCTATGGTTCTCATGGACGGTGTTAGCCCGGGTCTGTGGTTCTCATGGACTGTGATAGCCTGGGTCTGTGGTTCTCATGGATGGTGATAGCCCGGGTCTGTGGTTCTCATGGATGGTGATAGCCCAGAGCCCGGGTCTGTGGTTCTCATGGAC
>PVIU01006112.1:0-60451 GCA_004026605.1 Ondatra zibethicus | reverse complement strand
TAGCCCGGGTCTGTTGTTCTCATGGAAGGTGATAGCCCGGGTCTGTTGTTCTCATGGAAGGTGATAGCCCAGCGCCCGGGTCTGTGGTTCTCATGGATGGTGATAGCCCGGGTCTACAGTATTCCTTGACTGTGAGAATTTTCTTTGTACCCTTCGTTTGAGAATAATGATGGTGCTGCTGTGACCACTTCAGACCAAGTTACCCTTAACGCTTTTGGATGTCAAAGCGAGCTAGTGATTATTTGGTTTCGTTTTACTTTTGTGTCATTGTAGGTCCATCTCTGTGCCTTTTCCTGTCTGAGCACTGTCCAGTACCCCGGGCCCTAGTTAAACCTGTGGGTTATCACAAACATGTTCCATCCTTCTAATAGCAAAAGAACGTACCACCCAACTTTCAAACCTGCACAGCGTGTTTGGGAGGTGACAGGAAGAACTGAGATGTGGAAGGGGGCGCACAGGGATTTCACTAGGAAAGGGGAAACGATATTGAGAAAAATGTCAGCTGTCAATTTCAAACTCTATTGGCTGGCGATGGAGGCCGTGTGGGCCGAGCGGAGGTAAAGAGAATGGCTGTCTGTTAGCCTTTGGGTTCTCCTAGTCCAGTTAGTGTGCTGTTCCTTCATACTCTGGTGTGAATGAGAGTGTGTTTCTTTAAGGAACCCCGGATCTGAGAACAGAGTGAACATGAGAGTAACAAGTTTCTTCATGGGACAGAGAGGGACAGACACACAGCTTCCTGATGAGTCAGTGCGAGAGACAGGACCTTCTGACAGGTGGGTGAAGAAGGACCTCACCCTCACCCCCTTCAGCCTTGGATGTCTGTGCGAATATTCTCTTCCAGTGATGCTTCCCCTACCACTAAACTTAACGTTGTATCTGCTGATGCCCAGCCTTCTTCTGTGCTTAGCTCCCTTTAACTTAGTACCTGGGTCCCCCACAGCTTTTCATTGGTTCTATTCCAATGAGTGTGTTTTTCGTGAGGGGGGGGTCGTCACTGCTGCTCTCTTTGCTTAGGCATCTCTCAGAATCCAGAACCACACTTGAAACAGTGATCACTTAATAAATATTTGTGCAATATATTGCTATACATGTACAAAAGAGTTTAGAGATGGGAAAAGATATGATTTATTGGAGAACATAGACTAATCATTTCATTTATTTTTGACTATGCATAAGGTATAAATTTGGAATAAATGTGTGGGGTTCTACCAATCTACCCCTTGCCTTGATGACACTGAGCCTCCCTGAGTCCCTCGTTCACAGGTTCAGCTTCCATTTATTGCTGTGTCACTACACAGAATGTGGGGCTCTCATAATGCCCAAAATACAGTATTCAGTTAAGGTTTGATGAAAGAATGAGAGTTTTTGTGTCAGCTCTTAAAAAAACATTTTTTTTTAAATTTTAAATTATGGGTCCAGGTGTATCTGTATGTATGCATGTGAGTGCAGTACCTGCAGGGGCCAGAAGAGGGCATTGTATCCTCAGGAGTTGAAGTTACTGGCAGTTCTGAGTGTTGATGTGGGTGTTGGAAACTAAACTTGGGTCCTCAGGAAGATTAGTACATGCTCTTAGCCATGGGCTTTTAACCACCAACCCATCTCTCCTGCCTGGATCATTATTTCTTCAAGTGTGGTCATCCAAAACTTCTAGCACAGTCCATGTAACCACACACTTGTTGGAATAGTGAAGTTGGTTTTGGAGGCGTCATTTTTCTCTGTCAGGGCAACATGGACTAGGGAAACAAATAGACTGGAATGTATACTGGCCAGAGAAGTTTGATTCTGGGTGCCTTGGCCGCGTTCTTTGAAACATTATGTGTCTGCTGGAGGGACCATCCAGAGTCCCTTCAGGTCCCACCATCTTTTCTAATATGCACAGATGTGCCCTTTTTTGCACACAGATTTACTGACTCAGAGCCAGTTCTATCTTTTGGACCTTCCCCTGGGTCGGGGGAAGATTCCAGCTCTGGCAGCACAGAGCTACCCTTTGCTCGCCTCAGGACAGTGCATTCTGGGAGGCAGACCCCATGTGTCCTCTGGTCTCCTTTGTCTTCTCTGGGAGCTTCTCTGGCAGTTTTTTATCACAGTCACAGCTGAGGTGGATGCTAGAGCGTGTGCTTCAGGCGGCAAGCATCTTTTATAAGCCTGTATCCCATTCCGATTCTGTTTCTAGCTGGAGTTGTGGCAATTGTACAAGGCTTTAATAGTAGCTACATTTTATTTTTGGTCATTTGATATTTTAGGCCAGATCTCATTTTTCCCCATGAATTTTCACTACATAATCGCTTGCTAAGAACAAGAGGATTCTCCTATCTCGTGTTTTTCCTCCTAGCCCCACACTGCCCTTCTTCTGGAACTCAGTGGAAGCCTCTCTAGGAACCCCTGAATGAGGAGGCTGGTGGAGGTGAAGAGGGCCAGGCTTAATCTCTGTCATGTTGCAAATGTGAGCACTTCTCTGTTTGTATGCTTTCAATCTAGACTTCCGTTTCAGTTTCAGACTTCTGTTAAAGTCTAGAATCTGTCTGATCACATTGCCCTTGTACAACTGATTCCTTCTACTCAGTTTCTAAACTGAGCTCAGCTCTTCTTCAGTGTCTCATTTTCTGTGTCATTCATAATGATACTAGAAACAGTATGTCAGCTGGGCTGTAGTGTGACACGCCTTTAATCCCAGCATCCACTCAGAAAGTAGAGGCAGGAGGATCTCTGCGAGTTTGAGGCCAGCCTGGTCTACAGAGCAAGTTCCAGGACAGTCAAAGCTACACAGAAAAACCCTGTCTCGAAAACCCAAACCCAAAACCAACCAACCGGATAAAAATTTGTCTACAATACAAAAGAAAATTATTTCTTGGCCATGTAACAGATAAACATCGGTTTTCTTGTGAACTTCCCACTGTATAATATTTCACAGACCCAAGGAATTCCAGTGCCAAGCTTCCTTACTCCCCTGGCCTCTGCTTTCTCTGTCATTCAGACAGCAGCAGGAGGCCTGGAGGGATAACCTCCATTCCTTAAGGTCTCAGTTCAGAAACGGCCCGTGTCTCTTTGTGGCTATGTCCTGTTGGCCATGCTTATTATAAAGCAGCTAACTATACACCAGGGAGACTGCAAAATGCAGTGATGGGGAAGGAGAGCACAGGATGCGCTGAGTGCCTCCCTGGCTACCACATAGGTGGAGGTGTTCCTAGGAGTCACCGGGAGTCTGGAACCCTCCCCAGAGATGCTGGCTTGGTTTTCTGTCCCCACTATACTCGTGTTTCACTTCATCATCGACTCCCCCAGCATTTGCCAGAATGACTTTATAGTTTTCCTTGTTGGGACCAACATTTCTGGGCTTCTGAATCTCTTACTACTATATTAAAGTTTTCTAAAATTTTGATTATAATCTCTTCCAGTAACTGCCCATGTATTATCCATTCATGCTACCTTCTAGCTTGAGAGCATTGCTCAAAGATTTGGCGAAGAAAAGAGGGTTAAATATGACTGGTCAGAGAATTAACTCTCAAAGCTCGAATTTTTATATTCCCTCTTAAGATTCAGTCTAAAGGAAATTGGGGGTGATCCTGATGATCCTGAGAGATTTTGCCATTCCAAAATCAATTCTGTGGGGAACCTGCATAGGACCAAGCTAGGTCCTCTGGATGTGGTGACAGTTGTGTGGCTTGGGCAGTATGTAGGACCACTGGCAGTGGGACCAGTATTTAGCCACGAACTGGCTTTTTGGAGCCCATTCCTTATGGAGGGATACCTTGTTTAGTTTAGAAATAGAGGTGAGAGCCTTGGTCCTGCCTCAAGTGACATTGTTGGCAGAGATTGCTTGTCTGTTTCCCGGCCACCCAGACCCAAAATAATTACACAGAAACTGTATTAAATAAAACACTGCTTGGCCAATTACTTAAGCTCTTATATCTTAAATTAACCCCTTTCTATTAGTTTATATTTTATCATGAGGCTTGTGGTTTACTGGGGCATGTGCGTGTCTCTCCTCTGGCAGCTACATGGCATCTCCCTGACTCCACCTACTTTCCCCCTCTATTCCGGCCTGAAATTCCTGCCTTGCTCTATTTTGCTCTGCAATAGCCCCAAACAAATTCTTCATTAACCAGTGGTAATAAAACATATTCATAGCATACAAAGGGAATCCCACAACACCTCCCTTTTTCTGTCTAATTAAAAAGGAAGGATTTAACTTTAACATAGTAAATTACATGTAACAAAACAGGTATCAAGCAAGAATTACAGTTACAATATTTCTATCTCCTTTATCTTTTATATCATAACTAAGGGAAACTATAATTATAATTATCTATTCTTCAGCTCCATCAAAGACCCCAGAAGGATAGAATATTACCTAAGTTAATAGGAAGTGCATTTTAAGCAACTTCCAAAACTTTAGAATCAACAGAGACATCTGGCTGCCTGGACAGTCACCCAGACTCTCCATGGGAGACCTCACCCTCTTTAAGAAGTGGATGGGGGGTAGGGGAAAAAGATGGGGTGAGCTGGAGGTGGGGAGGGAGAGGGAACTGGGTTAGTATGTAAAATAAAAAAGAAAGAAAACAAAATTGGTTCTGTGCTTTCCTTATAGTTTGTAAATGTTTCTCCCAACATTTGCCAAGTATTTACATTAAACAGTGAACTCTCTGGTAGGTAGAGTTGCCTTTAAACTCGTTTAAATACAAATTTTCATGTCTACCACCACCCTTCCTTTCTCAGTCTCTGAGTACAGTCTCAGGTATTTCTACAACTCTAATGCTTGCTGTCAATCATTCAGCTATATCAAGATGATACACATTTGAATTGATTAACCCCATTGTTAATCAAGGAAGAACATAAAGAACTTTGAAGCTTGCTGGAGGTTGTTGGTTGGAGAAATGGCTAATGGCGCAGGTGTATACTGCAGTAGACGGTGTTGCGAATAAAGCCGTGTCTGTCTGTGGCAATCCCTGGCTCCTCCCAGCTCTACATCCTGCCTCTGCCTATGTGGATTTCTTAGTGATCTTTCTTGATCGTGGCTGGCCGTCTGATATACATTTCACAGTCGACTTTTTCTTAAATCATGTTCAGAGGAACGCCTTAAGTTAGAGGAATCGTCTGCAGAACGGACAACAGGGCAGCTGCTCCATTTTCGTCTATGAAACGGAGACAGTAATGGCAGCAGCTCTTTGCATTATGTGGATTATGTGAGATAGCGTGTATTGGACAAATAGCACAGCGCTAATCACATAGTCAGTGTGAAGAATGAAATCCCTTCATTTTCCTCTTCTGGTGGGGAGCGAGATGGGCAAGGGCCTCAGGCTATCTCGCAATGCGACAGAGGGACAGAAAGATCACCAGGGACACAGGAAAGAGAACAGAACAGCCCAGTCTGCCCTTATAGCCAGCTAGCCAGTCACGGAAACTGCAGACACCTTGCTTAATAACCCAACTGTATATTAAAGGACCCACTCACTACCTTTCAGTGTTCTTTCACTGGGGACCATATTTCAATATGAATTTAAGAGGGAATAAACCATATTCAAATCATGAAATAATTTTAAATCGAAATTTCCTATAAAATCAACAGCACAGTGTCTGTCAGAATTACTATTGCTATGGCAAAATACCATGATCCAAAGAAATTTGGGAAGAAAAGGGTTCACTTCCACATCAAAGACCATGACCAAAAGAACTCAAGCAGAAGCCATGGGGGAACACTACTTTCTGGCTTACTCCTCATGGCTTCTTCAGCCTGATTTCTTATACAACACATGACCATCTCCCACCCACCTCCACACCTAGGATGGGCCCTCCCACATCAATCACCAATCAAGAAAATGCGCCATAGGCTTGCTGACAGGTCAATCTTCCAGAGGCATTTTCTCAGTTAAGATCCTCTCTCCCTTTAATCCCAGCACTTGTGAGGCAGAGGTAGGTGTACCTCTAGGAGTCTGAGGCCAGCCCAGGTCTCCACTGAGAGATCCTGCAGATTCCTTCACAGATATGTCTAGCTGACACAAAAACTAGTGAATCACACGCACATGGCTTCTGAGCTCTGCTTATACTTCAGTGAACGTTGTTTCTCAGTACAATTTGCTGACCTAATGAATGGCTATCCATCCGAAGCCAAGCTCTTGACACAGTGACTTAACTTTATTTTTCGAAGAGACAGTAATATTGAAGAAAGGAGGAAGACTATAGACTGTATCTTACCCTCCCCTTGTTTATTCTAGTTAGACCTTTCCCAAAGACTCAAGACTTACTCTTTTCATCATCAAAAGGTTGCAACTATTATGAAAATCTTAGCCTGGTTCCATGCAGAAGCACCTTCCTCCTGTGCCTTCAATGGTATCTCCCTAATGGGGAAATGAATTAAGACTTCAATGGTGTGTCTCTAATGCGGACATGAATTAAGACTTGTGGAGTAACATCTCGACTCCTCAGAAAGCCTGCACTAGGCCAGTGTCATTTGTTGATCGGTTATGCCAATGTGCTCTGTACTGTCTCCTTACATCTTTCCTAATAATACGATGCTGATTCTTAGTCCAGGTCACAGTCAACTTCAAAATATGAGCAAACTGTGAGGAAATAGGAGGGGTACTGATGGTCAGAGAACCTAGAAGTAAGTGTAATTATCAAAACCAAAAACATCTTAGGAATGTTTGTGGGACCCAACCATGGGAATTTTAATCCCTCTACATTTATACAGCTAAAAATAAACAAGAAAATAAAATGGTACGAAACAGAAAAGTCCTTTAATGAAGCAAAGTCTTTGTGCTTGTAGATGATGAATATGTAAAAGCGGCTTTGAAATTTTTAGAGCACAAGACTACTACATATGTATTCCTAACAGCTATCTTAGGTTCTAAGGAATGAGTTTGCTAATCAAGTATGTCAAAGGATGAAACAGGTAAGATAGTTTTGATTCTACAAAACCACAGATTGACTTCCAGGCAGAACACATGAGCTCTGATCTTCAAATTCCAATTCTCTGATAATCAACATTTTTGTATTTACCATTAGTTAACACCCAAAGGCAAGAATGTTAAAGTTAAGAACCTAATGGCAGACTGCAGATCTCACAGGTGGCTTTCGCAAGAAACTTCTCAGCAAGCTGTTGCAGAAATCCTACTTCCTCCATAAGCTTTCCTTGGTGACAGAAGACATGAACAATACTCTGTACCTCACAACCTTACCCATCACAGCAGACCACTACTGTGTTACTCCATCATTAGAAATGCACGGTTATTTGCACCTATAGTTTTAGGCTTTAAAATCATGGTGATAATATGTTCAGTAATCTATCTACTTTTGATAAGAATCCAAGTTCAGGCTGCTGGTGTTATAATTCCAGGAAAAGAAGGGTAAATGACTTCCATTTGTTTATTCATTCACGAAATAATTTGTTTAGTGCCTACTATGGCCAGGTGCTGGTGCTATAAAGATAAACCAGAGGTTGATCCTACCAAAGAAGAAACACAGTCGTTTATTTGTGGAGATTTTCAGTCTGGTAAGGGAGATGAAGAAATGGAGGACCAGAGAAAGAAGGCAACATAATGACATCCCTATAACTAGGACATAGAAGAGTCAGGATGTGGACACAAGGATTTCTGTGGGAGGTCACAATGCTAACTGCTTTCCTCTTTTCCCTGTATAGGACATCATGTGGTCAAATGTATAGAGTGTCATTTCCTTAGCCACTGTTACTTATTCAGAATGCTTGTGGTTTGATTCTAGCCATTGGTGTCATGGTCCACTTCTCCAACAGAGTTCCTAGGGCCATGTCCTATTTTTCTCTAACCAACACTGACAACTAAAGCCAACCAAGGCATGGGAAATGACTTCACATTTATCCAGTAAGAAATGCAGGACTTAAGCAAAGTCTTTGTGGCCATGACTGATGTGTATACAAAGCCTGCTCTATTTTCATGGGTCTAAGAAGTGGCACCAACGTAGTCTGTACACTTGATAGAAAACCTCAGTTATAAAAGCATAAATATCTTTTGAAAAGGAATGCCATCTAGTCGTGCGTCATTGATCACAGGCTAAAGCCCACCACAAAGGTATTATTTAGAGGTTCACAATTAACAAAGCACAAAAAATTCTCTCTAATCCATTTGTAGGTGAAAATTTAAGAACAACTATAAATGGTGCCCTATAAAAGCCAGCAAAAAATAAGCATAGTTTGAAAGGTGGGTTGAGAAACAGTAAAGGTATCTTCTGATCCATACCTGGGCTGTGTTTCTGGAGACAAGATAGGCAAACTCCCTTGAGCATCCTTTCCTCCTGCAGAGGCCTCTCCCACTACCCATACAAGCGTTCACAGAAACCTTGTGTTTCAGATCCATAAGATCCGATCAGTCTATTAGGGTGATTGCAGGGGAAAACACAAAGTGATATGGATGCTAGGATACAGTTATCCTCAGCATCCAATTCCAGCCAAAGAACTTCAGGAGAACCTGGTGCTTTAGCCTCAGCTTCAAAGATAAGTGGTACTCACTGTGGGGGCAAAGCAGAAAGAGGGTCAGCTTGAGAAAATCACTTGGGTGAGAAACTACAGTTAGTCCAGTAAGACTAGGTGGTGACACTGAGAAATATCAGAGAGATGGGCAAGTGCCATCTGGAAGAGCTGCTGTGCCACAGCAAAGGAACTATAAGACACAGTGGTGGTTTGCTACCTCGGCTGCATGCTGAATTCCCCGGAGTAGCTAACAAATACTAATGGGGTCATTGTACAAATGATTCAAAATTTCTTGCACTGGGCCAGATGTCAGCTTTTTATAAGATGTTTTCCAGAGTCAAACATCATGGTATGTGACTATACTATAAGGTACTTGGGAATTTGAGGCAGGAGGATTATGCATGGGCTACACTGTGAGTTCAGAACCAACTTGAAAAATTTAGCAAGTCTGGGTCTCAAAACAAAAATAAGAAAGGTTAGGGATATAGCTAGGTGGTAGAGCACTTGTCTAGTATCCCATGGGCCTAAGTTAATCCAATCCTTAGTACCTCAAATGAAACAAAATCTTCATAGGGATTTCTATTTGTGGCTAGGATTGTAAATTACGGCTGTCAACCATGGGGGACATTAAGATAGTGTTAAGTAGAGGCAACTTGTTCAGTGTAGAGAACAAGTAGAAGTATGTGTGTCAGCAACAGGCAGGCTATCTGGAGCCCGGTCTCTTTAGACCTGTATTTTGGTCTAAAGAGGACTAGGGCCATGATGGGAAAGTGGTGGTCAGGATGAACTTGGATTTGGAGTTGGTACCTGCTATCTGGGGTTGGGAGTTCGGGTATGTGGGGTGGGGATGGATGGAGGATGCAGGGTTACGATGACCACATATTCTTCCCAGTCTGTGCTGACACCTTATAATCCTTTTATCAAGTGCTGTGTGGCAGAAGTGATGTCCTGTGCTTGGGTTTAGAGAAAATTACAAGCTTGTTCTCTCTCTTTCAGAGCCCCCGTGACTACAATAAATCACCTTGGGTTGGCCATATAGATATGGAGGCCCATGGCCTACTTGTTCTTTCATTCCGCCCTTCAGCCTTCAGACCGCTCACTGCGCGGGAGGCCACGAGAGGTGAGGCTTGTGCTGCACAGCCCAGCCTGCCGCGATCATCTTCTATGAGACCCCGGGGGTTCTGACCTCTGACTCTTCTGTCAAGCGCCTCAGAAAAGGCAGCTTCTACTGTCCCACAAGAGCATTTTAAAAACTAATCTAAAAAGAGATTTCTTGCACATCAAAACTACCAAGTCTTAAGCGGGAAGGAAACATGGAGCTGGTGCCAGCCTGAGGTCACGTCACCAACCTAGTTGCATTATTAGCCATCCCTGGGGCAACCACAATCACCATCATCATGATGCTGAGGAAGGCAGCATCTTCTGCAGGAAGGCTTCCAGAGTTCTTTCTTTACCTGCTGTGCTTCCTCTTCCTGTGCCGCTGCTGTCTGCTTTAGTAACTGATAATAGGCATAGGAAGGGAGAAAAACGTGAGTAGTGCATTAAGACTGGGTGGCTGGACCTGACTCCATGGCCACATTTGACCCCTGGCCTAGATTATCAGGTGCCTTCTCTTTCAGAAACCACGCCAGGGGAAGCAAGAGTACTTTACAAAGTCTTTAAAAGGAAAACGAAAAGTCGGGTTTCTTACTTTCTACAGAAAGGCAATCTTCAACCAGTGCACCAGTCCATTTGAGGGCCTGTGTTGGGTGCTGATTGCTGAGTTATCGCATTTGATAGCACGGCTTTGTGGTTGTTCCACTTCTGTAGGTCTGGGCATAGTGAGGTTGGAGTCTCTGTTCAGGGTGGCTCGGGGCTGAATGTGTCAGCTTGTGTTGTGGTCTCTTCTGGGCTACAGAGTGCACTAATCTCACCAGTCATTGGTAAAATATATTTCCTTTATAGAAATGAGATTCTATGTTCCTTTTAGTAGACTAAGGATACTCTCAACAACTAGTAGCCACGTGTAATTTCCTGCCACATGGCCATGCCCAGCATTTTATTTCCTCCAGGCAGAAATGAGCCTTTCTGATCCCTCCCCCACGTCATTTATGGCCATACCACCCTGAATGTGCCCGCGATCTTGTCTGATTTCCACTCTCACACCAGGTGAAGGTAAATGCCCCACTTTGGGAAAGATCAGCTCTGGGTGAGGGTCACTTCAATACTCTCCCTACTTTATGAACAACTGATTTGGGAATGCACTTATACTTACAAAATTCTTTTATAGAAATGTCTAGATTACTGCCTGTGGGTTACCTAGGAAGGGATTGCACACACACAAACCAAGAATCCCTGGGACTATCCTGGAATCCTCTTTCCCATAGCAGTGAGTAAGAGATTTTTATAATTGTTTGGCCATAGTGACACATGCATGTAACTCTAGCACTTGAGAGGCTAAGGCAGGGGGATTGCCTGTGAGAGGGCAGTTTGAATTATATGTAGAAAGACTGTGTTGGGAGGGATGGAGAGAGAAAGAGAGAGGGGCAGGGAGAGGGGACAGAAGGGGGGAAAGAGAAATGGACCCTTGATTCTGTCACCACATAACCAGTTCCTAATAAAGTTGGGATCCCATAACTCCCGTAGTATGAGTTCTACCATGCATTTTCTTCCTTACAAGTCTTCCGGTTGATAAAACCATCCAGTTGGACATAAGAATTTATAAACTTCCAGAAATTACAGGGGTTCCAAAGTTCCTGCAGCCCAGCTGTGTGACCTTCAGTGTATCCATGAGTATTAGACTGCACCTATGTTACTACAGCACAGAACAATAAAATGGGGGTGAGGAGAACCCATATTCCAGACAGCAGCAGCAACCATTATGGATAGAGCCTTCCTCATGGGGAGTATAGTTTTCCAGCACGGAATTTCTCATTTTTTTTCTAATTTCTTCTTCTCTCATATATTCCATTTTGACAGCAGTTTCCTCTCCTTCTTCTCCTCCCAGTCCTTCTTTCCCACCTCCCCTCTCCCCCAGATCTGCTGGTCTTCCATTTCCCTTCAGAAAAGGGGCAGGCCTCCCAGGCATATCAACCAAACATGGTTGTTGCAATAAGTTGCAACATATTTGGAGTTGCCGCAAGCCTAGACACATCTCTTATTAACGCTGGCTGAGGCAACCTAGTAGGAGGAAAAGGGTCCCAAGGACAGGCAAAAGACAGCCCTGCTCCCCCTGTTGAGAGTTCCACAAGAACACCAAGCTACACAACCGTAACTTGTAAGCAGAGGACCTAGATCACACCCATACAGGCAGGCTTCCTCATTGTTGTCTCAGTCTCTGTGAGCCTTCAGAGTGTGATCTTGAAATGCCTGTCAATGACATCTGGCCAACCAACTGATATCTTTGAACTTGTGCTGCCGTGTGAAAACACGAGACTGAGTCTGGGACAGACAGGACAATTTCCTGTCCTGTCCTAGCTTGGCTCTGATGAGGAATCTGGAAACAAATAATCATTTTGTTTCCTTACAGCAAGGAGACAAAAGCAGATTGCGTAATAGACACTCTGGAGCCTCACATGAAGCTGCTTCTCCTCCTTCTCAGCACAAAGACTTGGTGAGGATCTGCAGATGGAGCACAGTGTTCGGATTCTAATTTTGCTCACCTGCAAACTGTTCCTCCTTTATCATAACTTGGCTTAAGCCATGGTTATGGTCTTAATTAACAATTTAATTGGCTGGTGCTTTCTCAATCCCATTCTCTGGGGATACTGTTTTCTGTTTAACTTTCTTGTTTCAATTCTTCAGCAAAACTATAAAATTTAATTAGGAAAGCAAGCAGCTTTGCAACAGCAGCCCTATGTCTGTCTAATTAGCTATGTGTTGACCGTACGTTCTCCGATTCCACTCAATATTGTATGCACATCTTGCATTTGATCATGTTTCAGATAAGGCATTGTAAATTTACAGCTAAGCATGGCAGTGAGTCACTTTCTGCTTTCCCTAAGAGGCTCGGTTATAGACAGTGAAATCAGGAAAATTAACTTAGAACCATCACATAGGAAAATGAGAGCCAAGGGGCAGGATGTGGATGGTTACTGTATGATAAATCTGTTTTCCATTGCTGTGGAAATCAACATCCACAAAGCCCACTTATTACCTCCCAGTCCTGCAGATCAGTGGTCCAGGCCCAGCTGTATTCTCCCCAGGGTCTCAATGGGCTAAAATCAAAGTATCCAGGAATGGGTCCTGGTTCATTTCATGGTTACCTGTCAGTTAGGGGTCATTCTCATATCCCAGAGTTCACTGTCATTGGCATTCTTGGCCATGTGACCTCCAAGAAGGGTTCCCAGCATAGCGGGGTTTATGAACTGTTCTCTTTAAGATGATGAGGAACGTTCCACTGACCTCTTCCTCTGTGATAGCTGGAGAAAAACTCATGGCTTGTAAAGGTTCCTCTGATTTTCTCAGACCTACCCTAGGTAGTCTCCATTCTGCTATGTAACATGCCATCAGCACCGGGATGCCCATCCCACTCTGCCCACAGTGAAGCTATTCTATAGTGCAGGGGTGAAGGGTTCAAAGAGCTGGGGCCTTTAGAATTCTGTCAACTATATCTTATTCTAGGAGAAAGGGACAATGCTCTTCTTGGCAGCTCCTCCTTTGTCTCCCAAGAGCACTGCACAGATGCATGGAAGCTGTTTGCAGTGACCCTGGTTCTGGCCCATGAGCCCCACAGGGCAGAAGATAACAGAAAGTCAATTCCCCCCCCCCAGACTGCTTTCTCAAGCTTGCCAGAATTTCTGCTCTCCACAGTGGGAGAGGATCCCTTGGTGAAATAATTCAAATTTAAAATGACATCAAGATAGGAGGGTTCTTCTAGGTAGAAAGTTATCCAAATTCAACACCTTAAACTCCAGTCCAGGGAGACCACCCCACTTGTGAAAGAAAATGAAGCGATGTATAGAAGAAACTCAACAGAGCAGTCTGACATGCTGTCCTTCGGAGGACCTGTTTGCATAGCTCTCCTGGGGCTGGTATCAGGGAACTTAGGTTTTCGGAAGACTCCTGTCACTGTCATTGACAAGAGGTACTCACTGTGCCTATGCCATTTGTGCAAAACCGCATGGTTCATGTCAAATACTTTCTTCTGGGAATCTGGAATTTTGGTATGTGTTAGGAGGAGCATGGCATAATCAGGTCCTCTTAAGAACGACAAGCACAGAGTTTCTAGTGAGCCTCTTCGGCAGCCATCACTGTGCATGTGAGAATCAGGCGTGTTCTGTATGATGCCATTCAGAAGGTCCTTGGGAGCCTCTGCCTGGATTCCCCTGGATCCACTCATGTGCTGTTCCCCTCTGCTGACTCTGCTTCTGGATCTTTCTCCAGTGCACGCCACAGCCAGCTTTCACAATGAGTCACATGAGGCCTCATGCCAATCACTGAGTCCCTGACGCAATTCCTCATTGCTGCTTTTCCCACCCTACCTTGAATTGTCTTCTAAGTTCCTGTAGCTCCAAGACATTTTCTCCATGGCTGACTACTTTCCTTAAAGACTAAATGAAAGCAGTTTTTAGGACTGTTCTGCTGTAATGGTTGTGTACCACGTTTCCTCTGAGACTGAAGCATTCCACCCAGGAAAAGGCTGGGAGCCAGAAGGTAAACTACTCAAAACAGCTTCAGGAAGTCTCAGAAACCAACCAGAGCACTAGGCCCCTCCTCCCAAGAGTAAGCAATACTTCTGAAAGTCACCTGCAAAGATGCCTCTGAGAGAAGACTGGCTGCCCGGAAGAAGCAGAAACCAGCCAACCTTCCTAGAAGAGGGTTAGAACAACTAAGGCACTTGGAAAGGGTGCTCTCCAGCCTGTTGAGCTGTCTGCAGCCCGTGTAGTGTGTTCCAGGTTCCCTGTGCTTGGTGATGCCGCCGTCTTTGAGTCATTTCTACTCCTGTAAGGAACCTGTCACCCATACTGCTGGAAGTAACCCCAATTAAACTCACTGGTTTACCAAGCTGGACTTTGGTGGTATTCACACTTTGCTCTGCCATGGGCTCCCTATGTCTGTGGTGAGTCAATGTACATGTTGCATCTCCCCAGAGAAAGTCTTGTCATACAACATTTGCCACTCATGTAAATGTGCACAGCACACATATGTGGCCATCCGTGCCAGTGGCCTTCTGAATGTTCAATATATTTTGTTTTCATTTATGGAGCAATTGTATCACTCTTGATAATGGCAAGTGACCATTATCAAAAATGACTAAATAAAGGATATCCTTTGCTTCAGTGTTTGATTCAGAATCGCTGTTCCCTCAAACGGGAGTCAACGTGATTTCTCTCTTCCTGTGCTGAATTTAAACGTGATGGGGTGGAGATGGAAAGGTCTACTTGAATTTCCTTTGCTTCTGTGCTGCGCTTAGCTCCCTGGCGGGATGTCTGGGAAGAAGTGTCTGGTTATTGTAGCTGAGAAGAACATTGCGAGGCAGACGATCCTGCCCTACCACAGAGGGTTAATGCCCAGCACCACAGGACGGGAGCCTTGGAGTGGGGGAGTGTTGGGCTACTCCAGCAAATCTTTCTGGGTTAAAAAATAAGCATGAGTTGCAGAAGGCCACAAGATACCATTACTAGTCTTAGGGTCAGAAAAGAGGGGAAAGATAAGAGATAGATGACTGCAGAGTTCAAATCAGAGTCCATTTGCAGATAAGTGCTATATTTATATGGAATATATAATTATGTTTGGAAGACGCCAAACAGAAGAACCAACCAGCAGGGAAAGTTCAAAGGCCTGGTGGCTACAAACCACCCACCTACAAGTCACTGGTGGACTCTCTTCCACATTCTCTAGTACCCTCATCACAGAGGCTTGAACTTCCATCACCGAGAGAAAACCTCACTGTCCCATGTTAAAGATGAACGAGGCCCCTCTGGCAATCTGCTTTGCCGACTTTGTCTTTTAGGAGCCCCACACCGCACATGCTTCATGGACTAGCCTATTTCAGTCAGCATGGGGGAGAATCAGTAGCCACCCTTTTCATCTTAAGTTTTTAGTTGAAGCTGATAACCATAGGCAGTGACAAAATGATGAGAGACTCTCACTCCAAATCCATGCAACCAACTAGAGAATGAGCAACACCTTCAGCTGTTGCTGAGCAAACCCTTGGCATACAGCAATGTTAATGACTTGAGTTTAATCCAAAGAAGAAGGTAGACGTGTTTGAGGAAGACTTCAAAAGGAAGGAGTGGAGTTCTGAAAACTCTCAATTAAATTCACAACCCCAAAGAAAACATTGACTATTTTCCACTTCCAGATGCTCACTGGGAATACAGCAGTGAACAAACCTCTCACGAAGCATCCATTCTTCCTGGCAGATGGATAGTCAGTGAACTAGCAAATAAACAGTGTGATGGATAATTTGTGCCCTGGCTGAATTCCACTCTCCTTTAAATGCTCTTCCACGCCATCTCTTTACCTGGTTAATTATTCTGATTATTCAACCTCAGTCAGCAAAGTCAAGTCACAAATAGGCCATAGGCTTGACCACAAGACAAGCGCATGCTCCGTTACCTGGAATTGGTGGTAGATGTTCTTGAGTGCAAAGACTTCCTCTTCAGTTTTGGGTGTGAGCCTTATCACCTTATCACTGCAAAAGAGGGAAGAAGGCCAGAGTTACTATTTAAGGATAAAACAGACATTTTTCTTTCTTTTCTTTTTTTTCCCCAGAACAAAGAAGAGTTGATTTAACACATAGTCAATGGTGTGGCAGGCATGGGAATAGCAAACACGCCTGCTAGTCCTTTTTCTAAAACCTTTTAAGAAATTTTCGGTGCTTTTAATCAAAGCAGTACAGCTTTTCATGGAACCTTAAGTATTTAAGCCAGTTGTTGGTGTTCTCTGATTGCATCCGGTTTCTTTTCTTAGTGTGAATCATCTTCGGTATTTCATGGGGGGGGATATAGACTCACATATTATATCATGCTTTTATCTTTTAGAATGGCAGTTTCCAAGATGAGGTAAGGCTAATGTGGAAGGCATCAACCCTGTGGGTGATGGTTGTTAGGTCTGTGAGCTCACTTCTAATCCTTTAGCTTTGCCATTTCCAGTGACCTCATCACACCTTCTTGGGGTCTATCAATGAAAAGCCTTCTTGGCTTGCTGACAATAATCCAGTACATTTTGAGCAGCCTAGCTCTAATGCAGCTTTATGCTTTGGTTTTTCCCAGAACCATCCCAAACAATCTCTCAGTACCAATGTCAGGAAATCCATATGAAGGAAAGCAGACAGAAAACCTGTCAAGTCTGTCTAAAACAATGCTAAGTGTAACCTGGGGAATTTAAGCATGAGCACATAGCTGTCCTCTCTGGTGCAGATGCCTCTGACCTTTGTTTTTCTGGATTCAACAGATGCTAGCCTCTCCCACCTGACCCAATACAATTCTTGGCAGCAATAGGCAACTCAGCTGGGTGCTATGGCTTTTCTGATAGATGGATCACCTGACAGCTTGCTGAGAAACAGCTCCATCTGGGGCCCTGTCAGCTCCTCCTTCAGCGTGCAGAGGAAGCAATCTGGAGCTGTTTTACAGCCACAAGGAGAGGTTTTTTTTTTCTTGATTTTTTTTTTTAAAGATGGATAATTCAGCCTGGCAACTGGTTCTTCTTCTGAGAGTACAGGGTATAAAAAGCCCACCACCTCTGGGATTATTTAACTCTGAAACTGGTAGCTCAAACCTAGCATTGTCATTTTTATAACAAAATGGTCACTTTATACTAGCCTTTTTAAATTCTCAGGCATGGCTTCAGAAACTTATTTATTGCTACTTGTTTATCAAAGAACAGAAAGCAAAGGCTGCTACCCAGGGAAGGCAACAGGATATTGGCCCTTTCTTCTACAAACCAGTGGTATATGTTGGCAGAATAATCAGTAATCCAAATCCAACAAAAGCTCTTTCTTTAGCAGGGAAATCCACATGGCCCCAAATGCCCCTGTTTGTTTCACCAAACAAAAGCTTATTCTTCCTGAGTCTGACAGCCAGTGTTTTTCTGAAGCAGGAGCCATAATTTGGTACTGTAAACAGGGAAGCCCTAGGTATTGAGTTTAGAGAAAAGCACAGCTGGGCATTACTATCTAAGAAGATGGCCTGAAGTTTTCCTTTTCATGAGTGGAAGTTAGATGATAACCTCGTGTATCACTTCTGCTTTGTCTGAAACAGGGAAGTACACACAGGCTGGCTGGCCGCTGGTCTTCTGTGGATTTTCCTGTCTCTGTCTCTCATCTTCCTGAGGGACACTGGGACAAGGAATTGAGGGTAGCTTTACGTAGTGTGTTAGTTATTTTTCCCGTTGGGTTTATTTTGGGCCATTATGTGATCACATAGTCCACCTTGGTGGCAGGAGCTTGAGGCATCTGGGCATAGTGCATCTGTAGTCAGAAGCCAGAGGGTGCTCAGCGTAGGTGCTCAGCTAGCTTTCTTCTTTTCTTAGTCTATGACCCGTGTCTAGGGAATGGCACCGCCCATGTTCAGGGTGAGCCTTTCTTCCTCAACTAACAGAACCAATATCATTCTTTGCACACAACCAAAGCTTGTCTCCTAGGTGATGTTAGCTGTTACCTTGATACAATAGTAAATAACTATTTTGTGTGGGTTCTGGGAATCCAAACTCCAGTCCTTACACTTACACAGCAAGTCATTTACCAGCTGAACTATCTCCCAGTCCTGATAGGTTCCCTTTATAACCCATGAATTTATAGGTGATGATACTGTTAATTGCTTTGAATTAAGATCAGTAAATCAAGCAACTGAATATAGGTTAAGGCTAGAGAGACTATTGGGCAAGTAGGCAGTCATGTGCATGTGCTTGTTAACCAGATACTTATTTCTAACTCAGTGAGTCTATACAGAGTTGTCTGAAGGACAGCATGCTAGTGTGTGTGTGTGTGTGTGTGTGTGTGTGTGTGTGTGTGTGTGTGTGTGTGTGTGTGCTGGGGACTGAAACCAGGATCTTGTATACTCTATGCAAGCACTCTACTACAGAACTACTTTCTCAGGTCAGTTTGAGGAAGTAGCAAAGAATGAACAAGATATCTCAGAAGTTCCCTGTCCTTTACAAAAGGCATAGCCCCTAGTTTTTCAGTTGGGCCTGTTACGAGAATGTCAGCGTTAGCCTCCCAGTCCTATTTCCATGGTCCAGACTCCTAGAACCATATGATATCAGTGTTATGTTTCAAGTCTAATTTTGCTTTGGCCCCTAGAAGTTTCTTCTTCCTATAAAATAAATTCTTTCTGCTAAATCAGTGACAGAGTAGTAAAAACACACGCTCCAAAGCCGAGTGGTCCTGCCAGTGTGTGACCTCAGACAAGATTTTTAACCTTTGTACCTCTGTACTTTAAACTTTGCACCTTTTTCCATCTGAAGACTTGGGATTCTGGCAAGTAACCCAGGAATTATAGTCACTGTATCAAGTGACTATAAAGTATTTAGAATAATTATTAGCTCAGCATTCGAGTTGTTTGTTTGATATGATTTTGTTTTTGAATTTGCTGCATTTTTCCCCTTAGAGTTTTCCTGACTGTGCTCACTGACTCCTCCATGTTCTTTAGTTTTCTCACGCATTGGACAGAAGATAGAATGTAATTCTCTTAAAAGGATGCTATGTAGAGATCTCTCCTAAGTGATCTGCTGCTCAGTATATTTTAACTCCTTTCTTCTAGGCACCCACCTAACACGAAGTCTACTGTACCGGCTATGGTGGAAGATAAGACAGTGAGAGACGGGGACGGATACTGATCAGGTCCCATCCTATCTGTGGGAGTTTTCACTTGAGAAATAACAGCAGTTAATCTCTAGCTTCAAGAGCACCAGGCACAGCGTCCTCTCTTGTGTATCAGATTTCTGCCATCCGATGTAACTTGGCATCTTTGTGAGGTTTTCACAAGCACACCAGCACCGAAACACTTAGACGTCACATTTCCTCCTGTCTTTCTCCAGGTCACAGCCTCATCTTTTCTGGTAGTCCTCTTCGTTTAGGTGGAGAAGCAGGGTAGGGTTTCATTCTAATTTGGCCTCTGGCTATTTGCTGCATGCCCTTGACCAGAATGCTCAAACATTTACAGCCAAGGAGTTCTGTCCTTAAACCAGGGGAAGCACCATTGTCTTAGTGCATAGCAATTTTGCAAGAATTGTTTTATAAAGATTACATTGTGTGCCAGGCCCAGTGTGTGCTGGGGAGCATTTCCGATTATGCTTTCCTACTCTCAGGGAGGTATGTTTGGGACGGGCCCCACCTCACAGAATCCTGAAGCTTCTCTCCAGCTGCCACCACAACAGGGGATAGCATTCCTGCCTTTGAATTTGGGGCTTATTATCTGATCTTTTCTCAGACAGCTCTTCAGCATTCGAGGTATAAATATCAACTCACCCCATTATTTTCAACAACAGTGACTGGGGACATTGGGCACTACATAATGAAGAGGGAAAATGACTTCAGAGAGAACCCTGCAGAGATTTTGCTATTGATTTAAGACACAGGTTCAACTTTTCAATATTACAGAAACTGCATCTTGACTGGATGTAGTAAAGGATTTCCGAGGCTGCCTTTCACAAGGTATCAGAAGAGATGGCCGTAAGGGAGTTTTGGGTGCCCCTCCAGACTCAGTCTCCACTCACATCCTCTCCTGTCAGGACTGAGTGGTTCCTCATGGTGGCAGCACTGGAAGGTGCAGCTAAGTGGAGGGTCTGAGTAAATCAGGGGAGGGAGCCAAGCTTAATGGATGGATGGTTTTCTCTTGGGAGCAGGTCAACTAATGTGGGGTGATTCCTCCTTTTATTTTCTACGTGTGTCTGCTTGTCCTGCTTTTTTTGCAATGAAGGGATCAGCAAGAAGTCCTTGCCAGACACTGAGCCTATGTTAGTTCCTGATCTTGAATCTTTGAGCCTCCAGAACTACGAGCTAAATCGATCCCTTTTGTTCACAAATATCCCATTCTCAGGTATTGGGTTAGAGCAACAGGAAGCAGAGTAAGACACAGATTACTAGCTAGTTCCTAGGGACTCTGGTTAATCTGGGAATGGGTAATGGGTATGTGTTAGAAATTGGCCTAATCAGACAGAGAGTGAGGATTAGCAGAGTGGGAGAGTTCATTTTCCTGTTGAGCATAAACAAGGAAATATGTCAGCCTGGTTGCCACTGTCAACCTGTAACCATGAAGGCAGAAGCCTGCGGTGAAGCAGCTTCCTGTTCCCCTTACTGCACTGTGGGTGACTGAATGTAGGGACAAAGAGAACTTGGGTCTGCAATGATCTATTCGACTCTACCAACTTTTCAGCTTGTTTTGCTGCTAGGTACCGTTTGTGTGATACAAATGTCCTTACTGTGTAGGCCAGTTTGAATCTGACTTTCTCCACTGCTAACCAACGTACCTTGCACAATGGCAATAATTTGATTTAGCTTGATTATTTTCAGAAAAACGAGAAAAGAAGCAAGCAGAATCTATTTTTCACAGGTGGGACTATCCATATTGACATCTTTGATTTCTTGCCTAAGCACTCCTCTGTAAAGCATGCCTTTAATTTGGGCGGCACCTTAAATTGTGGGTGTTTCCAGGAAGCAAGATTTGGGTGTCACAGTGCCAAGATTCATTTCATAGTCATACGGACAACAAGACAGTTTAAAATATTTGCCAAACTTCCTGAAAGCTTGTACATCATGGAAGAGTAAACAGCAGCACGTTTACTGACCTGAAAATCCTCATCCCTAAGTCGTAAAAACAACCCAATCCGCTAGGTAATTCCATGCAGAAAAATTGCCGTCCCCTTGCACAGCCCATGCTATGGAGCACTTTGGCTCTGAGGATGGCATTTCCTTTGTGGAGAGACTGGTTTTGATGGTCATGAAAAATTTCATTAAAAGGCAGTAAATAAGGGACAACTCAGCCGGGTAGACTCAGGGAGCTAAATGGATTCTCTCGCTTTTGCTTATGGTTTATAGTTACGATATAAAGCACTCAGCACATGAGAAATCACCCCGAGGCAGTTTGCCTAGGACATGAAGATTTAGACTTTGCTTTTAGATTAAAGTTAGGCAGAAGTGATGACTATGGTTTTTGAAGTTATTTTAGCAACGCAGAGAAAGAAAAACACACAGTCTTCAAACGATTCACTGGTGTACTTTATCACAGAACTTTTTTCAAACGATTGCATGTCTACCATGGTATCTTACCTGTAATAGGCAATAAATGTTTGCTGAATTAAATAGAAAATTGTTTTTTTAAAAGACACATCATCTTTTCAATACCTTGAGTTTGGTTTCCATTGGCAGCTTTGAAAGAATTTTTCTCTTATTGGCACACAGCACCGGAAAAAAGCAGTAAGGTGTAATCCTGCCACTAAATTAAATTCTTTAAGAGAAAGATGCTGTCTTTATTACGTCTGTAACACTTGAACATTTTGTCAAACCAGGATATTGTTTTCTCTCAGTCATTTCTTGTAGCATTTAAAAAAGAGAGTGAACCAGAGAAAAACATTGCCATGACAGAGAACAAACCATTCATCCTAACAGCTCATGCAGCAATGATCCCATTCAAGAGAGGAAAGAGTAGTAAAGGAAGGGTTTCCAAAGTAGGTATTTTGGTTGTTTTATTAGGATATAAATCATAATCCATATTACTATTGTATATGATATATATGTAGTATAAAGCAATAGGAAGTCAAAGTTTTATAAATTACACAGATAAGCTATATAAAAGATTTAACCGGAATGATCAGAGAAGACTGTATGAATGGATCTTGATAATTACACTAAAAAGATTTAGGGCCCCGGGGACCGACAGCTATTGGCATTTGTTAGTTTAGTGGATCTGAAATGGGAATAAGCATAAGAGTCACTTAGAAATCCATCAGCCAGAAAGACACTTAAGGAAATGCTCAGCATCCTTAGTCATCAGAGAAATGCAAATCAAAACAACTGAGATTCCATCTTATACCTGTAAGAATGTCCAAGAGCAAAAACACTAATGACAACTTATGCTGGAGAGGTTGTGGGGAAAAGGGAACACTTCTGCATTGCTGGTGGGAATGCAAGCTGGTACAACCCCTATGGATGTCAGTGTGGCGATTTCTCAGAAAATTAGGAAACAACCTTCCTCAAGACCCAGTAATATCACTTTTGGGTATATATCCAAAGGATGCTCAGTTGTGCCACAAGGGCATGTGCTCTACTATGTTCATAACAGCATTGTTTGTCAAAGCCAGAACCTGGAAACAACCTAAATGCCCCTCGACCGAAGAATGGATAAGGAAAATGTGGTACATTTACACAATGGAGTACTACACAGCAGAAAAAAAAAGACATCTTGAATTCTGTAGGAAAATGGATGGAGCTAGAAAACATTATTTTGAATGAGGTAACCCAGATACAGAAAGACAATTATCACATGTACTCACTCATAGTTGGTTTTTAAACATAAAGCAAAGAAAACCAGCCTACAAACTACAATCCCAGAGAACTTAGACAACGAGGAGGACACATAGATCTAATCTACATGGGAAGTAGAAAGTAGAAAAAGACAAGATCTCCTGAGTAAATTGGGAGCATGGGGACTTTGGGGGAGGATTGAAGTGGGGGTGAGGCAGTGAGGGGAGCAGAGAAAAATGTAGAGCTCAATAAAAATCAATAAAAAAGAAAGATTTAATATAAAAAAGAAATCCATTAGCCAGTACACTTTCTTCCCAATAGAAAGCACTTAGCAGTGCCTACATGTGTGTGCACATGTGCATGTATGTGTGTGCATGTGTATGTATTCACATGTACATGTGCTTTAGGTCTTTTAATATGGCAAGTAGGTGATAGAATAAGGGAAATCCTAAAACACAGTTACCTGTGTGACCAGTGGTTAGTCATCTTGACAGAGTAGCTGGCATCTTGACAGTCCCTGACGCGCTAGGGTATGAGAAGGCAAAGCCCAGGGTTAACAACTTCCGCGAAAAGATGGCTAGACAAAATGCCCTTTGAAAGGAAACACTAGAGAGGCTTGTCTATGTTGAATTTGACTATGAAGAGATAGTCACATGTCTTAGTGAGGATTACTATTGTTGTAATGAAGCACCATTGCTGAAAGCAAGTTGGGGAGGAGAGGGTCTATGTGGCTTACACTTCCTTGTAGCAATCATTGAAGGACGTCAGGACAGGAACTCAAACAGGGCAGGAACCTGGAGGCAGGAGTTGGTGCAGAGCCCATAAAGGGTGCTGCTTGCTGGCTTGTTCCTCATGGCTTGCCAGTCCAGGACCATCTGCCCAGGGGTAACCCCATCTAGTATGGCTTGTGGTCTCCCTGACCAATCATTAATTATTAAAATTCCCTGCAAACAGATCTCTTGAGGGCATTTTCTCATTTGAGGCTCCCTTCTTTCAGATGACTCTAGCTTGTGTCAAATTGACATAAGACAAGCCAGCACAGTGAATTCTAGTCACCACTGAGAATTTACAACCACAAGCTAGCCCTGTAATAGAACTAATCATGAAACTCAAGCTATTTATGTGGCTTGAACATCTCCAACCAAACATCAGTGTGAAAAAATCCTTTTGAATGGACATTCCCCATCTGGTCCGTTCACATGTCCCCTCTGTGGAAGACATTCATTTTCTCAGAGTGTTGACTACTAATGAATCATACCTGAGGCATTGATGATGAGTCATACATGAGGCATTGGTGAGTCATACATGAGGCATTGGTGAGTCATACATGAGGCATTAGTGAGTCATACATGAGGCACTATAAGTCGTGACCAGTTAAAAGGAGGTGCTTCACCTAAGATGGAAGACCACATGGCAATTTCTTCGTTCACATGGGGCCATCTTGTGAGAGTAGCCATGTTGGCTGCAGCCAGCAGAACCTTAGAGGCGGTCCTTCCCAAGTACATGGCAGCTCACACGGCACTACAGCATCCCTTGTGTGATAAACAGAGCTAGAGGACAAATCCTTTTCCTGCTTGGCTTGCACCTTGCTCTAGTACAGTTTCTTCTTATTTCTGTATTCTTCCCTTCTGTGGTCACATTAGGGCCTTGGCCATGCTGGGAAACAAAACTAAGCTCAACTCACAGCTTGTTCTTTGCTTTGAGAATGTTTCCTCTGGGTCACTTCATCTGCAAGTATGTAGTTTGCTTTTGATTTTTTTTTAAACAGGGGTTTGCTGGCAGAGGTTTTTTGTCCTGCCAGGTCCCTCAATAAACACACAGAAACTGTATTATTTGCAATACTGTTTGGCCAATAGCTTAAGCGTATTTCTGGATAACTCTTATATCTTAAACTAAGCCATCTCCATTAATCTGTGTACTATCACATGGCTGTGGCTTACCCGGTGAAGTTCTGTCTGGCATCTGTCTCTGGTGGGGCTACATGGCTGGCTCTCCCTGACTCTGCCTACTCTCGCTACATATATCTCTTCTAATCTGGCTATTCATATATATATAATATATATGTATATTATATATATTAAGCTATTGGCTGAAAGTAGCTTCTTTATTCATTACCCAACAAAAGCAACACAAATGCAGAAGGACTTCCTATACCAGGTGCTCACAGCTGAGTTTGCCTTGTATATCAGAGATGACTTGGACATAGACATTAGAGCAAAGCTGGAACAGTTAGGACTGTCTGACTATTAAGGTAGATTGACTTAATTTCATATTGTGAGATGGTCTTTTACCATGGGGAACCAGGAGCAGTGTGCCATACTTTACACCTCTACCTTGGTACTATTTGGAAGTGATGACTTAAGAGATGGGTCTAAGGAAGTGACTGACCTTCAGTGTTCCAGGGTCATGGCTTTGAAGGGACAGGGAGAGGCTGGGCCACAAACCCTTTTTCTTTTTTCTCTCCCTAGCCACGAGGTGAGTAGTTTTGTGCTTCTATCTGCTTCCACAGTGATGTGCTGCCTTGCCTCCAGCTCAAAGCATTGGGGCCAAAACCTTAGCTGAAACAGTCACTTCTCTTTATTAGTTGAGTGTTGAAATATTTGTCACAGTAGGAGGAAGATAATTGACAGATGGGAAAACCTGCACTAATCTGTACCATTGAGTGAGTTCTGCAGTTATAATAATTGACAGATGGAAAAGCCTGCACTAATCTGTACCATTGAGTGAGGTCTGCATTTATAATTGACAGATGGGAAAGCCTGCACTAAGAGATGAACCACTGAGTGAGGTCTGGAGTTATAATAGTTTAAACTTAAGGGTACACTTTCTCTCACTTAGCAACAAAAGATAAGAGTCAATCAAGATGCTAAATTTGGTGCACATATCACTCAAGGAACAAGCTTCTGGCACAGCTTTGTATGTAGTTTAACTGTATGTCTTAGATTTCAAGTAAAGGAGGAGATGGGCTTTGAACGGGCTAAGAGTTATCACAGGTTTGAACAGGAAGATGAAGGCAGCTTTCCTGACAGATCGTGAGCCTGACCTTGTTGACAGGTTCCATAGTCAAGTTTGCCTTTGCCAACTAAGTGACATGATACATAGTACCCTGAGTGAACAGTATCTCTTGCACCAAGATTGTGTTAGTGTGACTTTTCCTCATCATAACAGACACCTGAGAAAAACAGTTTAAGGAGCGAGATGTATTTGTCTGCGGTTTCCTGCATTCATCACTTTGGGCCTGGAGCAAGGCAGGGGAGGCAGAGGACAGCACCCTTCAAGGATCCTGCCCTAGTAACCTACTCTCTCCAGCTATAACTTACCCTCCATAGTTCCACCCTGTATTAATTGATATATGTTAACTAAAATAAGCAACTTAAAGAGGAGGGTTTTTTGATACATGATTTCAGACGTTTAAGTTCATGTTTTTGTGTTGATCTGTCCTAGCCAGCAAGGTTGTCTCTGTGAATCAATGGAAATGCCAATGATCTGAGTGGGGTGATCAGGGGACTTGAGACTTTTGAGCTCAAGCACAGTGCAAACAAAGTTCTTCTCATTTTTATTATTAAACCAAGCAAAACAGGAAGTGATGGTCGCAGTTACCGTAAGCAAATGCAAGTACAGAGAGGGAATACACCTGGTGTTACATCTTATCATCTGTGGTCATGTGAAAGAGCCAAGGCAGAAAATCAAGGTGATAGGAATATATAACAAAAACTGTTTATCCCCTGGTGGCCAGGAAGCAGAGAACTATAGAAAGACCAGGGTCTCAAAATATACTTCAAGGACTCTTCTGCAGTGACTGCTCTTCCAGCAAGGCCTTAAACTTCTACCACCTCCCAGTAATGCATCAAAATTATGAGTATGTAGATCAAACCACTTATTAGGCTACTCTGGAAACACCCTAATTACTTCTGGAAGCGCTCTCACAAACACACCCAGAAAAAAACTGCTGAAACAACCAAGACATCTCTCAAGACAATCAAAATAAGGTTTATCATCACACAAAGATTTAGACAAAATCATATTCTAAATTGATGTAATAACACCCCTTTGTCAAATAATGTTGTCTTGGAACTGATGGAATGGCATCAACAATATTTCATTTTTCTCAAGTGTAGTGATGATATCAAGTTAAACAAAAATGGGTAGGATATTTATTCTTTCTCAGACTTCTTTTGAGGAGAAATAGACTACTTCTTTAGCTGACCAGGTTGGTCTCCAGTTCTTTTCTGAGGAAAGTTAAACTCCTCCAACCAAGCACATTCTCCCAGAACTGTCAGGAGAAGATGGTGGGAGGGAGGAAAATATTCCTGCTGAAGTTAAGAAAGGGCCCACTGTAGGATATAACATACTTGTCCTGTTAGCAGGTGTCCACGACCAGATCTTCCTGAACACTGAGGATACAATAATGTCCTGTTAGCAGGTGTTCACGACCAGATCTTCCTGAACACTGAGGATACAATGATGTATAAGGTAGCCTGTTTTCTGATAATCATCTAGCTGACATGTTAGCAAGGGATCAGATAGTCTGTACACAAACCAGCACTGTTTCAGAGGGTGATGAGATCTATGAATGTGAGAAGAGGTTATATGGGTAACTTGAATGTGGGGTGTTCTTACAGAGTAAGTGGCCAAGGAAGGGTCCTCTAAAAGTTTTGAGTTAAAACTTGCATGATAAAGAGACATTTAGAAAGGTTTGAGGGGAGAGTGTTTTAAGTAGAGAAAGGCCAGTTACAGATTCTTTATGGGAACATGCTACATCTACCTGAGGATAGCAGGTAGTCCTTGTGTCTGTGTCTAGAGCTGGGAAGGGTGGTACTGGGGAGTGAGGCAACATGCATCAAACGGTGGAATTCTGGGGTGTCATGTAGTATAATATCCTTCCTTAGTGCCAGGCATCTCTTGGATCATTCTGATCTAGAAAATGATATATGATTTCTAATGTTAAAGACCCACTGATGTTCTGGGCAGAGAATGAACTACAGAGAGCCAGAAGAGAAAGAGGAAAGTGGAGTGGCCAGTTAGAAAATGGTTGGCACAGGCTGGAAGTGGCTTTCCTGAGGAAATGGAGGGAGTGAGCTCGAGGGCCCGTTTGCAGTAAAATTGAGATTATATTCTGATGAACTAATAGAAGGGAAGGAATTTTGTGGGCAATGATCCCGTGGGACTTCTGCTTTGACTGACCAAGATGCAAGAGACTGGAGCCAGCTTTGGCAGAAAGGATTGGGCCCCTTTTCCTTCTTGGAAAGGTTAACATTGCAGCGCTATCAGATATCACATGATGGCTTTAAGGACTCACTTGAATATATGAATCTAGGGCTTCATCAGAAATTATAGCTGGAGGAATCCACTTAGGAGTCATCAACATAGATAGTACTTAAAACCATGCTATTCACTTAAGTATACATTTTATAAGCTATTACATGGGCTTTAGAAAATACATGAAATTCAGTGATTCTATTAGATAGACTATTTTAGAAATTGTATGTCAGTGCTGGTTAAGTTGTGGAGCATGGGAAACATTCTTCCACTGCTAGTAGGAATGCAAACTTGTGCATCCACTATGAAAATCAGTATGGTGGGTTTTCAGAAGATTGGGAATTGATTTACCTCAAGACCTAGCTATACCAGTGTTAGGCATATACCCAAAGGACACTTCATCCTACCACAAGGACACTTGCTCAACTTTGTTCATGGCAGCTTTATTCATAAGAGCCAGAAACTGTAAAAAACCTAGCTGTCCCTCATCCAAAGAATGGATAAAGAAAACATGGTACACCTACACAATAGAGCTGTTAAAAAATGACATCATGAAATTTGCAGGCAAATGGAACTGGAAAATAATCATCCTGAGGCAACCCAGACCTAGAAAGACAAACATGGTATGTACTCACTTATAATTGGATATTAGCTATTAAGTAAAGGATAATCATACTCTTATTCATGGACCCAGAGAGGATAAACAAGGAGGGCTCAAGGGGAGACACGTGGTTCTCTCTGGGAGAATGGAATAGGTTTTGTGGGTGGACTGGGGCAGATGGGGATGGGAATAGGAGGGATAAGGCACAGGGGATGGATAGAGTATTGGGATTGGGAGGCACTTGGGGGGTGATCCGGGAACCTAGGGCAGTAGAAACTCCCTGGACTCTATGAGGGTGACCCTAGTGAGAGCTTCTAGTAATGGGGGACACTGAGCCTAAACCGGCCATCTTCTATAACCAGTGGTGGGATTGGGACACCAACCCAACTACAAAGCCTTTGACTTACACTTTGTCCTGCCTGCAAGATGTGCTGGGGTAATGGTAACACAGAACTTGTGGGAGTGGCCAATCCATGACTGGTCCAACTTGAGGCCCACACTATGAGAGGGAGCCCATGCCTAACACTTCCTGGATAGCCAGGAACCAGAGGCTGGATATCCCAGAGACCTAGGATAGAACCATATATGACTGTCAAAAAAAGTCAATGAAATGATTCCTAATGATATTCTGCCATATTCATAGATTGGTGCATAGGCCAATGGTCATCAGAGAGGCTTCGCCCTGCAACTTATAGAAACATGCAGATACACATAGCCAAACATTAGATGGAGCTTGGAGAACCCTATAGACGAGGGTGAGGGCAGATTATAGGAGCAAGAGAGGTCAAGGACAGCAGGAGAACATGGCCCATAGAATCAGTTAAGTAGGGCTCATAGGGCTCACAGAGACTGAAACAACAAACAGAGTCTGTATGGGGCTGAGCTTGGTTTTCTGCATATATGTTATGGCTGTGTAGCTGAGTGTTCTTGTGGGATTCCCAACAGTGGGTATGGTAGGTATTTCTGACTCTTTTGACTACTCTTGGGACACTTTACCTACCATGAGGTTGCCTTGTCCAACGCTGATATGAGGGTTAATGCCCAGTCCTGTTGCATCTTGTTAGGCTATATTTGGTTGCTTTCCATAGGAAGCCTGCTCTTTTCTGAAGGGAAACAGGAGAGGAGTGGATTGGGGGAGTGGGGAGGTTGGGGGTGCGTGTGAGAAGCGGAGGGAGCAGAAACTGTGGTCAGGATATATTGTATGAGAGAAGACTAAATAAGAAAAAATAAAAAGAAATTTTATGTCAGACTCTTTTCTTAGTTATTCATTCATTCTGTTTAAAAATTAATATTTAATTTAAAATATTTTGTTATAGGCATATGTATATGTCTGCATGTGGCTTTGTGCCCCTGAGTGAAATGCCCGAGGATGACAGAAAATAGCACCAGATCCCCTGGAACTGGAGCTAAGGGCTGTTGTGTGCCACTGATATGTGTTTTTGCAACAGAACTCAGGTCTTCCACAATAGCAGTACCTTCTCTTAACCACTGAACCGTCTTCCCATGAAAATGAAGATTTTTATTTTCCATGGTGCTTTGGGTTAATGCTTTTGTACACTGTAAAGATTTGCTATTTGTATTCATTTAATAAAATGTTGATTGACCAGTAGCCAGACAGGAAGTATGGGGGGGGTGACCAGACTGACATGATTCTTGGAAGAGGAAAGGCAGAGATGCAATTACCAGGCAGATGCAAATGAAGCAAGACGAGAATGCCTCACTGAGAAAAGGTACCAAGCCATGTGGCTAAATATACACAAGAATTATGAATTAATTTAAGTTGTAAGAGCTAGTTAATAATAAGCCTGAGCTAATAGGCCAAACATTTCATAATTAATATAAGGCTCTATATGTTTCTTTGGGACTGAATGGCTGCAGGACCAGATGGGACAAAAACTTCTGTCTACACAATAGAAATCAGATGGAGAGCTGGAGTCAAAGGGTAGAGAACAGCATTGCTCCCGCGTTGTCAGATATTTCTCAGTGTGACACCTCACTGCTTCTTTCCTTGCTCACCCAGGTCTAAACCGGAAGCTGAGCCAACAGAACCTAAGCCATGTCTGTATGCTTTTTACAGAAGAGGAGGGAAAAGAAATGGAAGCTTTAAACCACACACATGGACACATACATGCATGCACACAAGGCCTTAGTTTTACCAGGGATTTACATGATTTTGTTAAGAAATTAATTACATGTGGTATTTTGTTTTCTCACCGTCTTAGATGTGGAATGAAATCAGTTATGGAAAGCTATATTGAAGCTCTGTGGGGAGCCAAAGATCAGAGTTTGAATGGAAACATTTGTTATCTACAAAAGAGGGTTTGGAGAGAGCAGGCAAAAGCACTGTGGCCTAAGAACCACCCTTCGGAACTTCAGATTGCAGCATGAGATAAAGTTCAGGTTCCCAAGCCCTAGGGGAGCTGGGAACCTTCCAGTGGCTGACCCACCTCCTCCTTAAACCACAGAAATAGTTATGCATTTTCAGTTCTCTAGAAACATTGTTCTGTTCAACAACAGAAAGAACAAATGAATCTGATTGGTTGGACTGAAAGGCTCACATTGTATATCGGGTTGACAATGATGGAACATTTAAGGAAGCCCCTAATCTCTAAATCCTGATTGGTAAAAATTGTAACTGTAACTTGGCAACAAATGTTTCTGATTTTTTTTATGCTTAATACTTGCTTCAACTGTCATTCGGTGTCATAGTTCAGCTCCCAAGTCTGTTCTGTGGCCCTGATAGATCATCCCCCCCCTTTTGTGCATTAAATCTTGCCTTGCAGTAACTTCTTGTTTTTACTTGGGTTGACTGGAAGCCTTGGACCACAGCAGGCTGAAGGAAATGACTATAACGACAACACTAGGGTTGTTACTGTGAAACAAGAAAAATAAACCAGGGCTTGATTATAGTCTTACCCAGTGTGCCCCTGAGCTTGGGGATTTTCTTTTTCAATTGTTCTCATTTTGTTTGTAGAGAGTCTCTTTCTCTCTCTCCATATTTATGTGTACACACACATATGTATTATGTATATACATAGTCATATATGAAGGATCTTTCCAGGTTTGTAGTTGTTTATGTTTGCTTCTTGGTGAACATACAATCAACATAGAGACAAAATTGAAAGTGTAGTCATTATTTTCCAGGTAGAGACAAAGATAATAGTATAAAATCTTAATAGACGTTTATATTTTCTCTCTGTATAAAAATCTGTAGATGCCATCAAGAATGTCTAGTGTTTATTTCAAATCCCATTAGAAACGTCAGACTATAATGTAGTTTTTTGCTTTTGGAAAAAGATAATTAGGCTTATAACAATGAATCAGATTGAACTGTCTACACAGAACTCGTCCAGTTTTAAGATTTGATTTGTTTACTTAAATCCTAACAATAATAAATTATAATAACACTTAATAGTTTTTAGTTTTTTAACAATATCAACCTTTTTGAAAATTATTTCTGTGTATTATCTTATTGGATCTATTAGTAATTGGATAAATTTTATGATGGTACATTGATTATCCCCCTCCACACTATCTGGCTATGCTCAGACTTTTTGACAGTTCATACATAGATACAACACACTGTAATTATATTGAACCTGAGTTACTCTACCCTGTCTATTCTTGCTGACCTCTTTCTTCATAGCTTTCTCTCTCTTTTCTTCCCTTCCCCCCAAACTCATTGACTTTAATAAAGGCTGCTTATATTAACATGGCTGTGGGCTTTTTACTGGAGCTTGGGCAATGTTTTTCAAGGATTTGGTAAACTGATACAGCAATTACCTATCTATATACAAGAACACTGACTAGTGTTGAACTTTGTGAAGATTTAGTTAGTATCTCAGAAGGATGACATCATCCGAGTTTGTTCAAAATTGCTAATAATGGCGATAAACGATGGGTAGCTGGATCCGTCATCATCTGTGGCTCTTCCCTTTAGAAAACAGTAGGACACAAGCCACTTTGAAGGCTCAGCCTGAAACAAAGCTCTTTGAATAGAAATGGTGGTGGGTACTCAAAAACACTTGGTGAGAAAGAGTGGCCAAATGAGAAGGCTACGGGCGGGCTGCGAGGGAGGCCCAGTGCCACCTGGAGGGAGGTGATGGGGAACGAGAAAAGACAGAGCGAGCTTCAGACCTGGGAGCTGGGCGTGGGCCCATTGCTCTCCCTGTGTGCTCAACAACAGGAAAGGTCCTGAAACCAACTGACCTTTTTCTGTATCCTTCATCATTTTCTCTCTTATATTTATGTTGGGAGTCTGTGTATGTGGCTGCTGATTTATACTTGTGAGCCCTACGAATCAAAAGACTAGTACTAAATCAGCAGGGTTTGACTAGGGCCCCAGCTCAGTTTCTTGACACTTTTCTCATTCCTTTGTTCCTTCTACAGATCCGGTATCCCCTACTAACACAAAACGGCTTCATCTGTCTCAATACTCATATCTGCATATTGTTTTATCCAAGAGGAGGAGGAGGAGGAGGGATTTTTTTCCAACTTCATTCTCCTCAAGTCAAGTTAAGGTGCCATGCCCATTCTTGAAGCAACCACTGTGTTAGAAGAATGATATGTGCGGATTGGCTTGTGTCTGGACACTCACTCCATGTTATAGGAGGGGAGGTGCTGTCGACAGGGAGAACACGCCATAAAAATCAATTGCTTCTTAGGGAAGTGGGAATTGGAGCCAACTGGTTATTTTCATGTATTTAAATAAGCCACAGCCCACCATGGCTTGCCTCAATTTCTCTAGTTATCTTCCCCCAAACTGCATAGAATTTGCTGGGATGTCTGCCAGGGTAGATTTGGTGGGTTTTAATGTAGAAGGGTGACAACCCACAGAGTAGATGTGGCGTCTAATTGTCAAGCGCCTATAGATCCAAGCCTTCTGGAACAGTGTTCTGGGGATGCAGGTTTTGACATTTCACAGTAGCTCGGGAGTAAGTTTAATTAAGACTAATCAGTAAGAGGGTGTGAACGTTAGCAGTCTAAAATTAACCACTCAGAGAAGTCAAAGAATCATTGTCAGCTGTGTTCAAGGAGAAAGTGAAAAGTTGCTCCCTTTCTCTGCTTCCCCAAATGGAATTTCTGCAAAGTCCAGTGGGCTCGGCAGTCCTTGAAAGGTCTTTTTTTCTCCATATCATCTTCAGGTGGCACTTCTTACTATCTTTCTTCTATACAATCATGGTTTTCCCATATGTGATGAGGGACCTTTGGATGCTTGGCTACCAACCTGATCCTGGGAAGCATCACTGATTCAAAATACCAGAGGATCTGTAAACACAGTACAAGGGTAGTTTCTTTACTTGTAACACACACCATGGAATTGAAAGGAGAGCAGACTGCTTACAGTACAATTCAGAAACCTCAGCTCTCTGCTTGCCTCTCATGGTGCCACAATGCACAATTCTTCATTTTGTATCACACCATGGGTTTGAACAGGATTCAGAACCATTGGTAAAAGAGTCTTGTTCAGGAAGGGTACCAAACTCCAAAAACTCTGTCACAACACTGTTCTCCAACTGAGGCTGGTAACAATTCCGTAGATGCCACACAGGCATATTTAAGCAGGTCTCTACCCCAGCCATCAAGGACTTCCAGCAGCAGGTGACCAGACTCACCTCATTTTCTGGTTTAACTCTTTAGATTTTTGGTATCATCTTTGTTTCTCTTGTCCAGAATAGACAATGCCGCCCCTTCATTATAGTGGCATCAGGCACACAAGCCTTCTTCTAGTATTACAAAGCTTTGTGGTGGCAGAGAATTACTGCTTAATCTCTCAAACACACAAACTGGGCCGGGACTTTCCAACCATGCGGTCCTCGAATGTGCCCGCGGTTTCTTTGTTATAGTGGGATGCTGTAAAGAGACAGGGTTTGATCATTCTGAAAAGTGAAGCACTCAGATGTTTCTGCTTTGTAAAATTAGATACTGGGCGGGCGGGGGCGGGTGGGGGTGGGCATGCGTAAGCCTTTTGGCTGTTATCCCGTGGGTAGGATGAGACTGGATTTCTGATCCCCGGGAGCTACTCCTTATCATTTGCAAGAGATCTGTGGTTTTTACCTGCTTTAACAAATTGGAGGGAAAGAGCACCCACTGTGACATGCATATAGCTGTTGAGAACCAGGAGAAATGGCTTTGATGTAATACATAAGGAGATATCTATGTCCTCTTTGAGAACAATTCTAAAGTCCCATTGTGGTCGACCAGGGAATATGTTTAATATCATTATTCTAAACCTCTAATAAATAGCATCCATGCAGATGAAATATCTTCATTCTGTGTTAAGGATGTATGGAAAAAGGCAAGCCAAAGCCTCCTTACAATATCTTCAGGTCACAGAGGCTGGCCCTGGTGCCTGTTCAGAAGTTCCTGGCAAAGAAGGGTATACACTCATTTGGGAATGACAGGGAGGTCGTCATGTTGTTCTGAAAGACTATGGAATGTCTGTAACCCCTGACTTCATAGGAGACACAGCATGGAGCAGGTAGGGAAGAAGGGAGTCCTGGAGGTTGATGTACTTACTGTTGCATTACTTGGCACCTTTCCCTTTGTTCATTCCTGGTTCTATTTTCTGAATGAATAGGTTTTGCCCATCCCCTGTTTTTGTTAGATTATTTAAGGGCAGCTGTAGGGAAGACAGAAGATGAGAGAGGCTTGGTCTGACCTTAGGCATGACCATGTTTATTCACAGCAAGGGGGCACTTTTGCCACCCATATGGGCTGATGGCCAAAATGTCTATGAGGAAGATGGGATGTGTCCCCTTATAGGAGTGGAAACTTCCATAGTCCACAAGGGATGCTGGGATGTATAGTTTTTCAGTAGGAAACTATGATTCCTAACTCTGAGAGGATATAGAGGCAGGCCAGGGGTGTTTTTTATCACTTTTCTGCTGAGGGAGGTCTTTGTTGGAAGGGGTAGTTCTGGGTCCACTGAAGAGGTGACCTCTGGTCATGTAGCAGGGGGAGTCTTAACTTGATCGGCTGCAATGACTCAGGCGATTGCCATCCTATACTTCTGGAAAGACTTGGGAAATAATTATTAGAGAGCTGTAAGCAGATGATTCGGTTATGGATTTGTTGGTATAGCATCCGTAGTGGCAGGCAGAGCTGGTCCTTTCTAATGATGGAGCATTGCAGCATCAAGGAGTCGAGCTGGTCCTGAAGGATGTTAAGCTGATCTGAACCAGTGAGACAGACAGGTAAATTGATGGAAAGAAGGTTTCAGTCCAGCTGGTTTAGTTCTGCGTCCCCAGAAACAAAGCCAGAGTGGAAAGAAGAGGAATGAGCTAAATGACCCATGACCCAATAGTCTCCTTTGAGAGGTCAATGAATTCCTCTCAGAGGTTGGTGGTGTTGCTCTCAGTAATGGCTTCAAGGCTGACAGAAGGGCAATGAAGCAGGAAGCAGTTAGAATGACTCAGAAGAGGGCCCATCCAAGGGGCTGCAATAAACTTAACAGTTGGCAAAGATCTGTAACACAAGACAGGATGCAAAAACTGGACAACTTGGTGGGGAACATTGAGAGACAAAGTTGCACAAGGAAAACTTTTACATCAAGATGAACATGAGTTATGTGCAGTTGTACAAACAGCTTGTTCGTGTGCTCTGTAGAAGGACAAGGTAGCTCATTAACTATTTGCTTTACCAGGCTTCTGCTGAAGGAACAAGCGCCTGGAAGGTTTGTAAAGGAAGTCAGCTAAAGTCAGTATCCAAGAAATGAATCTTAACAGAAAGTGTCTAAATGACATTCCTTGCTTCCAAATATTATGAACTTTATATATTTGCTTTCTATAGTAACAATCCCAACTATTATTTAATGAATAAAACCAGAGTATCTCAAGTAAAGTAAATCTGGTTAGAAATAATTTTATAGGGTCAGATTTTAAAAATTGGAACTATTACCTTACATGACCATATCTAATATTTAAAACATAACAATGCATATTTTTTGTTAACATCACATTATTATACCTATATTCCAATATTATATATCCAATATACAATATATACCTTTATTATATGCCTTTATTGTACAGTAAATATATTTTATATTGTCAGGCTGTATAAAGAGGCAATTTAATTCTAAGTTGCATTCCTCAAAAAGAAATGATTTAAAATTTTCAGTTTAAAAGAGTATTCCCAGAGACAGTGTCTGCCTTACCAAGAGTAAAGGATGCACTTTACAAATTAACACTATTTCTAAAATTAACCCTATTAACAGAACCTTTAAAAATTCTCTACATTTTCATTCTATATACTCAACCAACAGATTAAAGTTGAAAGCAGTCAATCATGCCAAATCTATAATAATTTCCAGAACTACTTGACATTTCTAGGCCTGGAGGGCTCTGGGGGACACACACACCATTATGGTGAGCGAGTACAGGAGGCAAAATGGGAGAGAGAGAGGCAGAGGTTCATGTGCTGGGAGAGGGCGGATTGGATGGGGGAGGGTGGGTGAGGAACTGGCTGAGGTAGATGTTCTGCTTGCCACCCAGGGCCATGGCGATGTCTGGGCCTGGGCTGCAGTCAGGAACCATGACTTTGTCCATGGCCCTGATGCAGCTTTGGGGGTCTGTGTTGATGTCTGTGGCTTCTGTTATCACCGAGGGCCTTGTGGACGCCTGGAGTCTGGGCCATGTTGGTCTTGTCTTGGAGAGTCAAGCTGCCTCCTGGGGCCATGCAGACCTTGGGGGTCCATGTTTCTACCCGGGGTCATGTTCTTATCCACTCCTGAAATGCAACTGTGGGCCATGTCTGGGTCTATGGTTCTACCGCAGCCAGGGTCTGGGTCGATGTCTGTGCCTTCTATTGTCATCAAAGGCTGAGCAGATACCCAGGGTCTGAGCTGCCACCAGGAGACGTGCTGGTGTTTTGGGTCCATGCCGTCACTGGGGCCATAGCTATCTGGGCAATCTGCAATGTCAACTCGGGCTGTGATGACATCCAGGTCCGGGCTGCTGCTGAGGACCATATCTGGGTCCTACCATAACCTGAGACTGTGCTGATGCCTGTTGCCTGTGTTACCACCAAAGGCCACACTAATGCCCAGGATCTGTGCCTCTGCATGGCCCTCTTGGTGCCTGCTGAGGGCTGTGCTACTCCTGGGCTCATACAGACCTGAGTAACATGTGCTGCCACCCAGGTCCTGGGCATTGGATGGGCCTGACCTGTGGCCAGGGCCATTTCTGGATCCATGGCCCCACTGAACCTACGCTGATGTCCAAGGTTCCTGTTGCCATAGAAGTACGAGCGAATATCTGGAATCTTGGCTCACACCTGGGGCCATGTAGTGGTCTGAGGGCCACTGGGCCCATGTAGTCTAAGTGACCTGCACTGCCAACTGGGGTCATGATGACATCCGAGCCTGGACTGTTGCCAAGGAACATGTCTGGGTCCATGGTCCAACCACAGCTGAGGTCTGTATTGATGTCCAGGGCTCATCTGGACCACGACCTAGTGTGGGTTAGTGTCCAAGGGTTGAGCCTATGTTGTAGCCATGCAGATCTGAGTAGCCTGCCCTGCTACCCAGGACCATGATGTCCTCTGAGCCCTGATTGCTGCCACAGGCCATGTCTAGATCTGTGTTGATGTCTGTGGCCCCTGTTACCACTGAAAGTAGTAAAGATAGGGCTGCCCAGAGTTGTCCCTACCCCTCACTGGCTGTAACACTATAAGGAGAATGAACGCTGCCCTCACAAGCTGCAGCACTCAGGAGAGCAGGACCTACACTCCCCAGGGCATCACAGTAAGCTCTGCCTGCTGACTAGCTGCAGGTGAGCAGGCCCTAATTGGGAGAGCTGGCCCCATGGCCTATCACACAGTGGTGTGAGCAAAGGAGACCACCCCTTGCCACCTACTGCAGGCCGGAGTGACTGGTTCTGCCCCTTACTGGCTGCAGTATTCAGGAGAGTGGGCCCTGCATCTAACCTGGGCCGCACAGTAGAGCTGACGCCATTGAAGGGGGCGCTGGTGCCGGAAGTGTGGGTGGGAGATTTGCCCCAATCCTTCATCTGCCACACACTAGAGTGGGAGAAGAAGAGATGACCTCCTCCATGCCCTACCCCTGCTTGTGGTGGTGGGTGGGAGATCTGGCTCTGAGGACGCGAGGGTGGGAGAATCGGCACTGCCCGCCACTGCCCTGCACCTTGCTTAGGTAGAGCTGTCCCTGTTGACCGGGTCTCAGGTGAACTGGCTCAGGGGGCACAAGATCAGGAGGACTGACCCCACCCCCTTTGTCTGCCATGTGGTGGCACTGGTTGGGGAAAAAATGCCCTCTGTTCCTTCACTCTTTGCTACCAGGGCCACAGAGTGGAAGAACTGGCCCTGTCCCTTATCAGCTGCAGCATACGGGCGAGCAGGCATGGCACCCTGCCTGGGCAGCCCACTAGCGTTGACCATGTTGGTGGGGATGCAGGTAGGGGGGCCTGTGGGAATGAGAGCAGGAGAGCTGCCCCCGCCCCCTCCCTCATATGCTGTGGGGTGGCAAGAGAAATATGCCCCTTCCCACCTGCTACAGGCAGAACCGCTGGCCTTGAGGCATGAGAATGGAAGGGCTGGCCCTGCCGCCCTGCCCTTCACCGAGCGCAGCAATCCGAGAGCGTGCCCTGCCCCTAGCCTGGGTAGAGCAAGTGGAGCTGGTCCTTGTGGTGCGAGTGTGGGTGAGCAGGACCCAAGGGTGGGAGGGCAGGAGAACCGGCCTTGCTCCTCGCTGTCTGCTGCATCGGGTGAGCCAGCCAAGGCAGTGCTGGAGAGCTGGCCTGGGTGGTGACAATGAGGGAAAGCTGGCAGACTGACCAACCCAGCTACCACCCAGGCCCAGAACCAGGACTACAAGACCATTCCAACATCCACCTCTTGTATGAACTGCTGGAGCATGAGAAGGTGTGGATCCAAGATCTCCATGACACCGGACAACGGTAAGATATCCGAGAGGAGTCCCAGTGAGGGCCCGGTATCTAGGGTGTAGCAGAAGCCAGAGGCCTTGAACCAGACCAGTGAGTCATTGCAATAAACAAAGTAAAGATGTATGGACTAGAGGATAAACTGTGTGACTCACTGGGCCACACTACATCTTCCATGCGGAGATTAAAAAATAATTCTTTTTAACTTTTAAATTTTGTTTTTGGGGGGAGTTTGCAAGGGTAGAGGGTGGAAGCAAGAGGACAGGGAAATGAGTGAGATTGGAATATGTGACATGAAATCCACAAAGAATCAATAAAAAGTTAAAAGAAATAAATAATTTCCATGTTACAGATACTGAAATGACAAAAAAGGCTAAACCAATTCTTTCCTCATTCTGCTGATGGACAAATCTCTAGGTCACCACATACTGAAAATAGTAAACATATTTCCAACTCTTAAAGATGCTGGACATTCTGAGTATGTTTTTAAAGCTGTCCGTTCGATGGTAGAGTACCTAGTATCCTCTGTTAGTTAGGGTGAGGACCCTGAAAGTAGCTTTTGCTAAGAGGAAGAACTGAAAGCCAGGACAGAGGGTTTGATCAACTGAAGTAGCATGCAGAGCCCATATCTGTCTGGTGGTGGGCTTCTGTCCAAGGGTCACCTGATCACAGCAGCCTCACAAGGCAGTTCAGGAGACATGGAGAACAGAGTGATTCCTATTTGCCTCTTTGTTGTTTGAGACATTTAGGATGTGGATTCAGACTCTGAGAACCTCCACTGGCCTGTCATGTGGGACATGAAAAGTAATTCATCTTTAGATAAGGAGGAGGCTTTTTTGTTTTTTTTTTAATGGTTTGGCTTACATGACTGGAGTTACATAGCCAGAGTTGGTCAGGTTTACACAGCCAGAGGCTGAAGTAGCAGACATCTAGCAAGTCTTATTTAAGCCATACAATCTTGTTCTGTAATGAGACTGGCATGTAACTTAGTCTGGTTGGATGATGCTACATCCAAGGGAAGCTGGGACCTCCTGCCATGCATGTATATTATAAATTTAACCCATTTTACTCAAGCATTTATTTTTTATCACCAATTTTCAATATATCTGATTTTGAATATTATTTTGTATTAAGTGAAATTTAAGTTTATTTTAAACTTGTTTTGACTTACTTGTTTCAGGTTTAACTTTGACAACATATGCAAAATATAATATGATGGGAGATAAAGCTTATCTCTACAAATAAATTACATTTGTACATAGCGTGACTTATCATTAATTTATATATTTTAATAATCTTTAACAGTTTATGATTAGTAACTTTTACAATTTTATCCCTGTTAAGTCTGAGCCTTAAAATTATAATATTAAACTAATGATCCTTTATATCAAATAAACTTTAAACCATAGATACAGTCCACAAAGAGATTGAGAACCCTATTTTCCTGACCCTTTTATAGTGTACTTTTACAAAATGCCAGTTTTTAAAAAATATGACTCAGTTTCTAAACAAAGGACCTTAGAAGACTGATGTTGCTCCTTAGTCTAATATAAGGGAGATACAGTGGTAAGCAGAAGGCTCAGTGGATCTAGCTATTTTTATGGGTACTGACTTAGTTGATTTATACCATGTGGTCACCTTACAAAGGCAGTGGTAAAGTCACATGTGACTGGGTCACATGGTTACCAAGATTGCCAAGTGGTGGCAAGCTATATGGTACTCCAGGTGAGCCCATCAGGCACTCACCTTTTCATAAACAAGAGTTGAGTCCAAGCTACATACATGGTATGTTATAGCAAGCTAAGATTATCTATACATCTTCTTAATTCACAATCAATGAACATAAAAACCCTTAAATACAGCAAGTTAAAAGTTCCAACAAAAGCTTTAAAGATAGTAAACAAAATCAAGGAAAGGAAGTGAGAAATCAGAGTCAACTGTTTTTCCATTTGTACCCTCAGTGCGAAATTGTTTACTTTTTAGTTGTTCTCAAGTGCAAGGTGTCTTTTCCTGGATGTTCTCTTTCTCTTTCCTTCTCCCTCCATAGAGTCAGGTGGACAGCCTGTGACAGGGCAAGACAGTGCAGAGGTTTCTCCATCTTGCTGCCTTACATGTATTCATTTCAAGTTTAACTAGAATTTAATCTCCTTGATGGAGAATCCCGTGGAAAATTACTCAACTCTGTTCTAGGAACTCAAGGTTAAGATGCGCCAGGTAGCTTAGCTTAGCTTCTGTTAAAATGCTTGCTTGTGCATGCCTCTCCTACAGCTGCCGAGTGAGATACCAGTATGAGTTTTTTTCTTCTTTTTTTCTTTTAAAAGCCTCTTGCCCTAAATGCTTGGGGCTATACTTAGGTCTTGAATACTTAAGTTTAGTCCCAGTCAACTGGGAAAAAAGACAACTGGCTATAAACTGTGTCTGAACAGTCATCTCTGGTGGGCTCCCCATGACATTAGAATGAAATTAAATTTGTGTTTTATTGCCCTGGAGGCTAAATTCAAGCTCAGGTGACATCATCTAATGAGGGCCTCTGTGCTGTATCAGTCCCAAGGGAATGAAACTACTCTAGAGCTAGCTCACCTAGTTCTGGGATGTAGACTACTTGACACAGCCAGGTTAGCTTCAGCAGTCTACTTGACACAGCCAGGTCTCCCAAGAAAGGATTCACAATTGAGGGATTGTTCAGAGCATATGTGGACATATGAATGGGGGATTGTCTGGAGTGTCGGTGAAGAAAGGCCCAGCTCACTGTACTATTCCATGGACAAGTGCAGGGCTATATAAGAAAAGATGGAGAGGCATAAGCCTACAGATGAGCCAAAGCAGTGTTCCACCATCGTTTCTGCTTCAGGTTCCTGCCATGACTTCCTTCAGTGCCCTTTAGTGCTACCTGAACTGTGAACCAAATAAACACTTTTCTTCCCTCAGGTGGTTTTGCTCAGAGTGCTTTAACACATCAATAGATTGAAACAGAACATGTATTAATCCACCTAAGAAGGCAGTGCCCTCCTATACTAACGACCTCTTAAAATTTCTATTTCCCCATACTGTCACAGAGGTCATTTAATTTAGGCTTGAATATTAGAGGATAAACCAACCATCCAACCCCGATCTCAAAGTCTCGTCCTTCACCTATTGCCATATCTAGTACTTTCTACGAGTAATGCATCTCCAGCCTTTCTTTCAATGGTCTCCACACCTCTGCTGCTCTGTCATGTCTTTGAAATGGCCTCTTTGCCCCCACCTTGCCTGCCCTGTATCTATTCTTCACAAAGTCGGCCAAAAGATTTTCTTTAATGTACCTACTACCCCATCATGTTGGTTTAAAAATCTTCAGTACCTTTCCATTATGGAAGCTGGAACTCTTTTCACTTCCTTAGCATGGCTTGCAAAGCACATCCCCACTGGCCCTGACTTTCTCTCCAAGCAAGCTCTTTTGGTCCTTTCTCCTCACTCTTTATGCTTCAGATTTACAAAGATTTGTCATGGATCAGAATCTTTCCCTTTGGGAGGAAGCAGAGGTATGACAAAAGTCTAGGTTCAGATTATGTGTGGGGGTGGTGGTGCTGAAATTCATCTGATTATATTACACTGCTTATTAAATTAGTATAATTGCTAATGAAGAGACAATGTAAAGCAACATACATGTGCTTAGCATTGCTGAAGGTGGGAAGGGAATGTATCAGCCAAGTCACAATTAACTAGAGTCATTTAGGTTACAGTTTTATTTTGAAAAAATAAAATTAAGTTATTACATTGAGTGATCTAAGATACGTAAGTCTTTCTGCTCTGGTGCACACTAATAAAATATTATTTTCTTCATCTCTCTCAGAAAGTTTCCTAGCACTTGTATTATTATTGAAAATATATTCTATGTGGGAGAATTTCAGATCTATACTTTAATAAACTGGAAACCCAATTATATTTTCAAAACAGCCCTGAGGTCCTACACTACATTTCAACAAGCTATTCAAGTTGAATTCTAGCTCAGTGCTGGAAGCAAAACTTTACACTACCGTTCTATTCATGAATTCCACCAATGCAATTTATTTTCACATTTATCATAAGCAACAAATAAATCATGCGTTGTTATCAAAATGCAAAGGACACTTCGTGATACATTGCTTGTTCTTTTTATTGCATTTCTTTTATTGCTTAGAGATTTTCCTCAATGATAAGCCAAAATGATTTCCAAAAAAATGAATTAGAAAAGATAGCAACCATTAAAACATTTCTCTTTGCTGTCGGAAAATTTCATTGCTGCAGCCACTATTTTAATAATCTAGGTAGAAAAGTAGTTATGGAGGCTTGGTGATTTCAAATGCTGTTGAGATTCAACAAAAACAAACCCCAACTGGTCTGATTTGATTACTAAGGGTGGCAGTTATGGTAACAGAAAGACTTGGATTCAGAAAACCTAAGTGTGAATCACTGTGGTAGCATGATTTTAGGAAGGTAACTTCCCCAGGCTTCGGGTTTCTCTGAAGGCTATTACATCTACTTGGAGGGTAGGGAGATTCAGGTGACCTAACCCGCCAGGGTAGTGTTTGGCATATGAATGGCCACCACAGTTTAAGGAGCAATAATGATGCAAACAATATGATCCCACCTCCTTTCGGTCTTATTTATCACAAAGGAAGATGCTAAACTGCTCCTGGTGTTCCAGCAACAGTGGCTGCCATGGATGTAGTGGCTGATTCTATTGGTTTCCCAGATAATGGTGATTTTCTCAGACGTGGCTGTCATGGGTGCATTAGCTCTCTTACCAGCAATCTGGATTACTATGCCCAGGCATTGCAGATTTCTAAAATTATTGGGGTCTATATGGTTTCTATTTATAATGTTGTCTTAAAGAGACAGTCTCCTAGGTAGCTATGCTATGTCTAACCTTTCTAGAAAACAGAGCCATGGTTTATTGCTTTATCTAGTCACTTATGTAGCTATTTACTCAGTGTATAACATGCATCACACGCTGTTCTAAGCAAGGGGGAAATGGCCACTATCAAACACACAAAAATGCCCAATCTTGTTTAGAATGGAAATGCACATATCGGATGAGTGACATCTCAGTGTGCAAGATGCCGATGATGGCATCAGGAGAAGATGAACTTGAAAGAGAGAGAGAGACTATGGAACCACAGATCTGAGTGTTCTGGTTTAAATATGGTGGCTCAAGAAGATAAGGGGAGACCATTCAGGAAAGACTGCGGGGATGACAAAGTCCCTCAGAAAGGAACATGCCAGCAGAGGAGCTGGTTAGAGTCAAGACTGAGAGATGAGAACTGTGGGAAACTGAGCACTGAGGTCAGTGTGTCTGTAGAGGAGTGGGAGGAGGGGATTTGTAGACCACTCGAAGGACTCTGATGAGCAGGCAGCTGTATGCATGCTTCTCTGTAGCGTCTGAAGCCCTCATCATCGCTGGCCCCACAGCTGGTCACCCCAAGTCCAAGTGTCTGCTGACTATCTCTGGGTCTCACGCAAACTGTGTCCCTACAAAAATTCCAGTGTGTAGGCTAACGTACAGAAGACAACAGCTAGATCAGTTCCATCACGTGGGGTGTATGTTTTAGAAGTGCCTTGGGAAACAGAATTTGAAATAGAGCAAGCATGAGTACAGGGAACAGGCAGTAACTGCTTTCTTCCCCAGCTCCCGAGAGCACCATTCTGTCCTCTGTCTGTGAATCTGGATGCTCTGAGCACTTCATGGAAGCACAGCCATGTGGTGTTTGTCTTTCCATGACAGGTTTATTTCACTTAATGAAATGTCTCCATTGTCCATTCATGTTGCAGCATGTGCCAGAGTCCCGACCCTTCTAATGCCAAGTAATATTCCATTGTGCGGGGTAGCTTATGCTCCATCCCTTCAGCTCAGACTTACTCTCTTGGACTCTTTTCTTGATGTGTTTGCATTACCTCAACCTCCCCAGACAACTATTTACAGGAGGACCTAGGGAGAGGCTGGCAGGAGTTGCCTCTCTGCCCTGGAGGAAGGAAGGAATTCAGGGTGGGTGACTCATCTATTTAAAGGTTCGATTTAAAGGTTGTAAAACTGTCACTTTATGTTAGATTGTAATTCTTCTTGGAACATGATAAAGTTAATCTGTAAGGAAACACACAGGCTGGCAGAACCCCACAGACCCCCTTGGGCAGTCCACTGCAGCGCTGTTTCTATCTCAGGTAGTAGCTCTATTCTTTGGGTCCTAACTCACAGTATAGTTTGAAAAATGAGATCTGTGGAGCTCATGACTATTCTAAAGCATCTAACAGCTTTATGACAAAGCTGTGTTGTTGTGTTCTGTTAAAGTGTGTCTCAAGAGGACACAGTGCTACTTGGTACCCATCACAGAAAGCTCTTTGATGTCAGTAACACAGAGGCAATTTTCCACTCTTACTAACCAGCTGTTAGTTCTGGATAATCTCAATTAGAGCTGAGTCATGCTGAGATGGGAGGAACTGGGAGAGGGGACATGGAGAGGTAAGAGGGGAATGCGCACGATTGAAGATTCTTCTTTGAGAAGCAGGCAGGCAGTTCAGGCTGCTGGTCACCGGGGTGGCAGAGTCCAGACAGGAAGTGGCCACTCCTTACTATCTGACCTTTAGTGAAGAGTAGGATGAGTTCTTTGTTAACACCCGAAAAGTAAACTCTAAATGTAGATCCATTGCCATAACTCACACAGACACAATAGAGGTGAATCGGCAATTGAAAACCAGTGAAGGTAGCAAGGTGGAATGGCGCACGCTTTTAATCCTAGCACTTGGGAGGCAGAGGCAGGTGGTGAGTTCAAGTGCTCACAAAGTGCTACAAAGTGAGGTCCTGGACAGCCAGGGCTGTTACATAAGAAAAACCCTGTCTGAAACAAACAAACCCTGCCCCCCTCCAAAAAAGAGAAAGAAAACCAGTGAGGAGCTTTGTTCAGGCGCATTGTGGTGGTTTTTTTTTTTGTTTTTTGTTTTTGACATAGATAGGACTCCCAACTTATTAACCACTTACAACCACCACCCAATCTGACTCCTTGAACTGCTTTGAGTTGATTCAGTAGACATATTTTAACAAATACTATTAAAAATCTCCATCATAATGCTTTCATGTTTGGGGCTAGTGAGTAATGGATTTATTCATTCTTGCTGTGCTAGGTAGAAACAGACTACGAGACGCAAGTAATGGATTGTCTTCACAAAATAACATAACAGAAAAGGGCCTCATAGAAAGGAAACTGAAGTTTCTCACAGACTCTGAGAAGTCTGAGGGCTGGAGCTGCTGGGATGGCTGCCGTTCTCACCCCCAGGGCTCGCAGACATCCAGTCCTGTGAGCAAAGGGCCCACGTGTGGGAGTGTTGTCAGCTCAAACACCTGCGTCCTGAGGCTAGGTAATCCGATTCCCTGCAGTTTGGGGTCAAGTGTAAACCAGGGCTTCCCCTAACAGTCAGTAGGGAATGGATCAGGAGTGCCTTTAGACACGATCATAATACATATGCAAATACTAAGCCTTCCGAGCTAAGATGATAAAGGCCAAAATGATCTGCCCTCCCATGTTGGTGGGTATACTTTCTGGACAGCCTGGAAGTCCACTTTCAAATGCAAAAGTCTGGGATTCCATGCGGTGCTGAGATGAGGTGGCCCCAGCCCAGTATCTCCTGCTATCTTTCCCCATCTTTGACTTATGAATACCCAGCTCATATACCTATGCCTCAAATACACCCTCCCCGCTACACACACACCCAGACCCTTTAGCCTCTTGATTCTAGGACTACAAGCCTCAAGGAGACCAGAGAAGAGAGAGTTTGAGACTATCTGGGCGTGTGTGCCAGGTCCCAGGTTTTTAAAAACAGTGGAAATGGTCATGAGGCTCAGGTGGGGGAGAGCAGCGCGTGACTTCCAGGTGATGCTGTCCTCACTCAGATGTTGATCTATGGCTGCCTCTCACATCAGGGAAAGTGAGAGCATTGTTTATACTTTATCATTCCTTTTTATAAGGCATTGTTAACCATGTCAACAAGTACGAAAGAAAAGTTGTACATATTTTATTGCACCATGATCAAAAGTGATGAAGATTTCTTACATATTATCTAGGAAAGAGAAAAGCAGGAAAAATTAGTCTCAATAAATTTGTAGAGCCTAAGCAATATTTCCTTACTTTTTTTTTTTTTTTTTTGGTTTTTTCGAGACAGGTTTTCTCTGTGGCTTTGGAGCCTGTCCTGAAACTATTGATTGTAGACCAGGCTGGTCTCGAACTCACAGAGATCCGCCTGCCTCTGCCTCCCGAGTGCTGGGATTACTTTTAGAGTTAACATTTGTTCTTCCTATACAACAATTCAGCCAAGTTTCCATTTTCAAAGGCCAAGTAGACTATCCATGCTGATTTTATTGTTTTTCCCCCTACATGTTCCCCACGTCTTCTCTGGAAACAAGTGAAACATTGCACACTGGAAAGCGAGTCATGTGAGAAGCCACCTCAGCTCCGCCCTCGCAGCTTTTCCCTCCTGGGCTCTGCAGCAGCTACACCTGTGTGCATCCTCAGGCTCCCACGTGGCCCATTCTCTTTGTGACGTTGGATTTTCTCATTTTCTGACTTCAATTTCCACTGCTGAAATTGAGTAGTATGAGACCAATAGAATGGGAAAGAAATGACCCGGGGATAGACCCGAGCAGAAGCCAGAGCGCATCTCAGCATTCAGGACTGAAAAGATGGCAAGCAACAAATCGAAAAAACGCCTTGAAAACAGTCAATTTTACCTTGGGCCCAGAAACTGAGGTTTCTCGCTGGCTAGAGAATTAAAGGCCAAATTAACTGTACTTTTCCTCTTCCTGTTCTTGCTTTTTTTTCTAGTTTCTTGTACTCACAGTACCGTTCCCTCGAGGGTTCCATTTCAACTGTACCTTTCCTCTTGTTCTAGAATGTCCAGAGGAGAACTATTGTTTACATAATTTTATGTAATCAAGTGAAAAAGTTTGAACACAAGTTTTAAATCTAAAACATCTGGGTCTGAGTGCCATTTCTTCAAAGTGCCGTATGATTTGGGATATATTAAAAAAGAGCTGGGTTTCTAGTTCCCGGAACAGTGTCCATTGCACAGTGGTAGGGATGATTTGAACCACTGAGGTTCCTATAAAGTGTTATAATTCCCATGGGTCCGGGGAATATAGCTTAGTTGGTAGAGTGTTAACCTACCTGGCATGAAGCCCTGAGAGCAGTCTCCAATACCACAAGAGACTGGATGCCCACCATCCAAAATGGGAGACAGAAGTAGGAGGATCAGAAATGCACTGTTATTCTTGGCTATATGATGAGGTCAAGGCTAGCCTGTGCTACACAAGACCTTGATAACAGACAAACAACCCTCTGTAGCTAATTAACTGGATATGTATATACTTAAAGAGTTTGTACCTCCGTTTTTCTGTTGTGAGCCTTTCATGTGCTTTTCAGGCTCTGTATACCTTCAAAGAACCCGGCTGGGACTGACCCAGTCAACAGTCACCCCCCTCCTTGCTCAGACGCAAGTTTCCAGCCCCTTCCACCCCCACAATGTACCACCTGAATATAATGTACTCTTCTGCGAACTGTAGCAGAGCATGTGAATTGGGGCGTGAGAAACCTCATCCTTTGCCCAATGACAAGTACCACGATTTGTAGCAAGTTCTTCGGAGCACCACACTACCCATTCCTTTCGGAGGACAGGACCAAAGAAACCTCAAGGTTCCAGGTTGGTGAGAGAGGCTAACAAGCACCATTAACACCAGTGGGGGCCTTGGCAAGAGTGTCCAGGCAAGCTGGGCAGAGAAGGACGACATAGATGGGAACTATGGTCCCAAAATCGGGCAGAGAGGCCCATGTATTCTTCCTTGCTGTTGGCGACAGGAGGAAGGAGGCAAGAAGAGTGAGAAGGGCAGATCTTGGGCGTGTTCTCAGGACCGGCTTTTGCTCCAGAATCTCGAGTATTAGCACAGAGAGGAGCCTGGTACTAGGGCTTCCATATAGCAAGGGCTGGGAACAAGTACTTCTGACCCAGTAGCTCTAACTGAAGCCTCCAGTTCTAGTATCTGAGACACTGGGTGAGAGAGGGAAGGACCAGGGCCAGGTGACTGGATATAGACTCTGTAATGGGACAAGAGTGGTTGAAACTCATGATTATTCTTTAGTCTTCCAAGAACTTTTATTGTTGGGGGATTGAGCCATGAGAAAAAAAGGTTTCCAGCCCTGGGGAAGGCCTGGGAAATGTGTGGAAACACTAGAGAGTCTCCCATCCTTACTCCTTCCTTCCAGACTATGGGCTCCCTGAGCATAATCATGTCTTATGTCTCCAGTGACAAGCAAGCGTGGCCTGCAGATGTTCAGTAACTACCTCTTCCTTATCTAAAATAAGAAAGCCATCCATTTGGCAGCTGAACAGGCTCTGCATTCACGGATCTTTCCTCCACACAGCTGTTTGCAGTGATTCAGCCTCATGGGTACCATCGTTCCATTGCTGAAGACCACTGTTTACTTCCAGGGAATAATATTTTGGGGAAGCTCGTTCAGCCAACTATAATTATTAACAATATGTTTCCTATTTCATTTACACATCGAAAAACTGGTAACCAAACATTTAACCTCATGAATTAAGTATTTACCCCAGCAATCATGATAACCACAAAATAATCATCCTAAACTGACATTGGATAGCTGATTTTCTGATTGTTCACCCTGTTTCTTTGGGTGAGGTCCGGAAATGAGTTCAGTCTCAGCTGATGACAAAATCTGTTTCAGCTATGAGGTGACATAGCTTGTAACGGGAGATGTTCTCTGGATGCCCATGGCTTCCCTTGCTGGACTGTGACTCTCCAGAAGAGCTCCATGTGTGTTGGGCACTGGCTTTAGGAAGAGGAGGAATGCTCCCAACCTTCTAGAAAGCTGGGGACAAATAAGTTGTCAAGTTCTAGAACATCTAAGCTGGCAGTGGCTGTGACCACAGATTACAATTTGACAGCAAGATAGCATTAGTTTGCACGTAAAGGACAACTCCAGTCTTTGAGTTGGTTTGGTACTGGTCAAAGCACATACATTTTTTTCTTTCAATAGTTACAATCACATGTCTTTTCAAAGCAATCTCTCTGAAGAGAAGCCTGTATATACATATACCTGGTCAGAAGCTTTCTCAACCTGCATTAGTCCCACGATTATACAGTTTAAAGTAATGCATTTTATTGCTGAGTTGTATTATAATAAACTGGTAAAAATAAATTTTGTCAAGGTAATTTCAATAGCACCTAATGAAATAACGTTTATATTCTCTGTATGCAACTATTCATCTATACAGAGCTATGAGAATAAAGTCACACTCAATAAAGGCTTCAGAATCATAGTCCCTCATCTGTTCATTGCTTATAGTTAAACACACAAGCAATTCTCTTCTAATTTGTTCATGTGAAGCAATGACTTCCATTAAAATGAGTTAAACAATGTTTCCAAATTATGATAGTTAGGCTTATTTATAAGTGCAGAGCTGGCTCTTTCCTCACAGCGTAGTAACTGCTCCTTAGTTACTATTTCAAGGTTAATGGATCTTCCAATGGTTTTGCACATGCTTTATAGATGCTAATCCTATCGTAAGAAAAAAGAGACACCTGTTGGAATCTGTTCTGTTGATCTGCTTTAGAAGTTCATTTGGAGTAATAATACTCTGGGTTTTCAGCCATTCAAACACTCAAAAAAGGATTTATAAGTGTTCAATTGGATGTGTGTGTGTGCATGTGTTTCTGTGTGTGTATGTGTGTACATGTACATGTGTGTGAATCTGAGTGATCCTTTTTCCTTCCTAGTGATTCTTCCTACATGTAAGCAGACTTTGAGAATTTACTCAATTCTTTCATGATTTCCCTTCCCATAGCTAGCAAAGTGCAAGTTCCGCCTGTCCTTCATATGTATATGTATGTACATGTACATGTATATATACATATATAATTATTAAGTTATATAGTTACATATATAGTATACAGAGTCCCATGTATCCTGATCTGCTCTCTTTATCTGCCTGCTTCCATCTCCTATGTGCTTGGTCAGGTCTATGAGAGCTTGAAACCAGGGTTTGGACATGCTAGGCAAACACACTACACCCAGTACAGGCACCCAGTTTTATATCAAACATTAAATATGCAAAAATGAAAGCTTCAATCAAGAAGCACATGATTAATAGGGGAAATGGACCCATGTCGTTCAAGTGTATTACAATGTATATGTAGAGTGCCATGGGAACAAACAGGGAGAGAGCATCCAAATTGTGGGAGGGGTTCTTAACAGAGTCCAGACATCAAGGACAGGTGGAGCATGTCCTTTGGGAAGGAAAATTACGATAGAACTGAATAGACTCTCGGAGTCTGCTTGCATGTAGGAAGCATCTCTGTGATGGATGGATCATGTGATTGACAGTGAGGTGGATTAGCGCCAGGTCACCAAAGGACACTATGTCCTCTAATTGAAAGCACACTAACGAATGCTTTAGGGGTGGAAATAGGGACCTATTGAAAAGGCTTTAACTTCACTATTACTAAGAAAATCATTTGACATGAGAATGTCTTTGTGCGAGACTGTGTTTTCTTCTGCAGTGCACATCAGATAATCTGTTTCTGTACTCCTAAAAGAATCTGAAGAATTGTTTCCTCGAATGTTTTAAAATGTTGTCCTGGATTTCATTAGAACCTTGATAACAGCAACGGGCATAGCATTTCAATGCATTGTAAATATTGGCATTTAAAGTTGTATTCATCCCTCACAACTGTATTGAGAGGAATCTAAGAGTTACACATATGGAAACGTCACACCGCTTTTACTCTTGGAACACATTTTCATCCTACTCCATGTGTAGAATTTTTTCCCAGTGCCTACTAGCTTTCCAGATCTATTCATATTTCCGTGGAGCTCAAACTCATTTTCCTTCCCTCATCTTGTTAAATGGAACCATTTCCTATTCACGTCCTTAAAGCACTAGCGTAGAAGTTACTCATCCTTCTCTTATCAAGTTCTTTTTCTCAAGTCAGTACTACCCTGCCTCGTCAGCATCCCTCAGGGCTTGCGGGACACTGGGGGGAGTTTCTCAGGAGGCCAAGGCATGCTGTGAACTTGTAAAGGCAAACACTGGAGCAAATGCCTATCACAATGAAAATCAGGAGAGCACGTTTAAAAACACGGGAAGAAACAATTCTTTACAATTCTTTAGGCATACACAAGCAAGTGTATTTCATTCAGAAGACACATGATTGAAATACCATTAGCTAAGGACTAAGCCAGTCTAAAGTCCTGCTCAGAACACAACTAGGTGCTTTATTCAAAGTCTCCCAATATAATGTACTTACTGCTTTCAAAATAGATGAAATGACAAAACAGAATCTTTGAACAAATAAGCCCTAATTGTTTCATTTGTTTACATTTCATGAGACGAGGCACCGTAGAAGGAGGTGTTACTTTCTCTAGGCGTTCACATATTTACTTAGTAAATATTTGCTTAACAAATGATAACTCAGTGAATATTTATCAAGAAAATCAGTGAATATAAAAATTTAGTGTGTTTCACATACTATATTCAAATCAGGGCACAATCACCTTGGGCATGGCTTTATTTACAAAGCCAAATATTGAATTCCTATTTTAAATCTTTTAAAATTGATACAATATTTATACACATAAGCAGGCTAGTTCAATACATGTGCATCATGTGTAATGATCAACTTAAGGGAGTCAGCATTTCCTTATCCTCAAACATTTATCATGTCCACATATTAAAATAATCAATTCTCTTTATCCGAGTTTCAAAAGTGGTTGATGGTAGTAACGAGGGAGCTCTAGCCCACTTCTGCAGCAAGGGATAATGCAGGAGATAGATGTATAATCAGATGTAAATGAGGGAGACAGGAAAGGATAGGCTCTGGGGAAGCAGGGAGAATCCGGATCCAAAGACCTGCTCAGCTGAAGCAGGGATTTCATAGGAGACAATATGATCTTTGGGTCTTTTTCAGCCAGATGTTAAAGAACCCACTAAAAGATAGTAAAGTTTTCTGATTCTGTAATACAAAACAATTTTAAAGTTTGGGTTGGAATCTTTGAATTTGTATTACTTTTATTTGAAAATAAATTTAAAATTGTTTTGCTATATTTGCTGAAATGATAGCATTTTGATACTTGGATGGAAAGGAATGGATTTAATTTTAAAAAAGCCATTTAACAGAGATTTCTCAAGCACCTGCCATATATCAGAAGGCACCCGAAGTAGGACCAAGACACGAGGATGGAAGTAAAAGACCAGCTAAGTTTGATACAGTTCTTATATAGAAAGCATTCTAGCAAGGGTTGTTTCATAAGATAAACAGAGGTATAAAGTGAAGGTATGTAACACCGACTTCAACCATCCATTGGGCATTTATTAATGTTCTGTGCAATTTTAAACAGCATCTTATGTAGTTTTTAGAATAACGCTATGATGTTGGAAGTAAGCTCTCTCCAACAGCTGTGAAGTCTGACATTTATAGATGTCAAGTTCAATGTCATAGATCTAGAATGTGCTAGCTCTACAAGGCTGAGAGGTCTGACTCCGTGAGCCAGAGGCTTAGGAAACAAGTGGTCCTGCTGAAGCTGATGGAGAATTTTCTAGAAATAAGAGAAAAGGTCTGCCTTGGGTGCACACTTACGATTAAAAAAAAAAAAAGCTATGGTCCCTTGAATGCTAACTCCCTCAGCTGTAACTTAAGGCAAGCAGAATTTTGAATTCGATAACTCTTCTTGTACAGCATTTCAGTCACAGTGGGAAACTAAGGTTTTCTGAATAGATAGAAACTGTATGATGGATTCTCTGCAGATTGACTGAAAATTTAAACTTCCTAAACAAAGATGTACCTGTAGTAGAACTGACTCTGAGCGCCTTCTCCCACCAGACACAGACTGCTTCACTGCAGGGCAGTTGCTCTGTGAGTCATGCTGGGACCTCATCCTGTCCTTCCCGACTTGCCGCTTCCTCTTTGACACTCTAAAAACTATGATGGTGATCTGTCTGCCTGACATGGCTTTAGCTCTTTTCCTGGTCATCCTGTTGTCTTCCCACCATTTGTCTCATAGCTGAATTCTTCTAATTCAATTCTCACCACTCTAGGACCCTGCCCTTCAACAGCTCCTCTCAATTGAAACTGACTCTAATAGAGGTGCTAATTCTCAGGAGGACCTGAGTGGCTAATGCACTCAACATTTCCATAGGTCCCTTCTCTTGGGCATTTGTCTTTTAAAGAAGGCAATTCTTCATCCCAATGGCATGACTTGTTTTTATGCAATGTGATTTGATGTGAGCCATATGTGGGGATATAGAGGAGGTTTTATGCTAAACCTCATACCACACCACCTAAAGGAGAGCTATGTATAATGCTGATACTACAATATACAGAAATACACCAGCTCTTTCTGAATGCATCACAAGGCTCATTTTAAGACCAGCAGGACCTTGTTTTCCTGCTGAGAGCCACGTGCCCACATTGTGGTGTTTTCAGGTCCCTGTGAGGTGCTTCTCCTACATGAACTATAGCACTGGGTAAGTACTCTTCCCATTGACTGTGTGTGTGTGTGTGTGTGTGTGTGTGTAGGCATCCATTGTTATTTCATATGACTCTACTGGATAGTTCACTAGCACTGAGAGGCGCTGAGTTTTCCCCTCCTAAGTGACATCAGGTAGAGTCTGCATGTGTACTTTTCAGCCCTCATTCAAATGATGCTTTATAGACATCAGATTTCACTTAGGAAACAATCAAGCCCAGGCAAGTCTGGATCTTCTTTTCAACCCCTCAGTCTTAATTACTCTCAGTGATGGTTTGGGCATGTTAGATTACTCCATGCTTTAAGCTGATAATGGGGACTCTGTAGCAACATCAAAAGACATAAATTGTGTCAAACCACTATGCACTGGCAAGAGAGTTACTGCATCGCCGTTTAGCTTTCAACGTAGGCACTTAACTACATTATACAACTTTTATGATTAATTGCACAGAAATAACCAGAACTGACTGCAGCAAGCTCTTTGTTTCCCCTTCAACAGGCTCTGACCTGCTTGGTGGACATCTCTCCAGAGCACCAGAAATAGCATGAGAAAGATGCTTGTGTTGCTTGGAGAGTTCTAGTACATTATGAAGTCTCTTTTCTCATGAAGATATATTATCTAAACTACATGAAAACTTGAGTCCCGTAATCTTTCCTTATAACTATTAGCAAGAGCATAAAAGTAGCAAATGTTGACATTCCGGTTCTGGAAAAAAATCTCCTCAAAACCTGCAAAAAGTATGTGTGTGTGTGCCACTTGTGCACACGTGAGCCCCAGTGTGAAGCCAACATTGCTGTCCTGAACTATGATGCATAACTTGAGGGCATCATTCAGTTAGGTTTGTTAATGTTGACCCATCTCTTGTGAGTTGAGGGAAAACCCGCCAAGTTTTGATGAAGGGTCTGGAATCTGCTAAGGTGATTCTTGCTTTGTTATGGGAGGGTCTTACTATTTCTTGTCTAAAACACTGGGAAGGAATGAGACTTGCAATCTGTAATAATGATTTATTACATCCCAAAAGTGGCTCCTCTACTCTTTCAGTGCCGTTTCTGTTGGAGCCTAGCTCCTCATTCATTCTCAAAGCACCATTTTCTCTCGCTGTCAGTAAAAAAGATGCTTCCTTGGGATTCAGTTGGAATTTGATTGTGTTTCCCTTTATATTGGTGCACGGTACCAGGTGCCAGGAAACCTTTGCAAATTGTCCTGGGATCAAGGATCAATACATCAGCAATAACACTGACTATATAGAAGCATAAAAATGTAACTTACAAATAAAGGTTGTGGTACAATCTCTTTCTCTCTCTCTCTCTCTCTCTCTCTCTCTCCCTCCCTTCTTCCCTCCCTCCCTCTTTTCTTCTGTGTGTATATAAATATTAATAGATATGGACATATATAAACTCACATGCTCCCTCTGGGAGTTGTCGCTGTTGTTCCACTAAAGACAAATAATCAAAGGCCCAGGGAAATAAGGCAAGAAAGTATAGCTCACAGAACAAAATTAATCTTCATTCTCTGAGCAACATACAAAATTGAATCCCAGGTGGATTGTAGCTTTAAGTGGGGAAAGTAAACAACAAATCTTTCAGAAACAAAATAGATCATCTCCAAGTTCATAAAAAGTACTAACCATAAAATCCTTAAAGTGGACTGCATTAAACTTATCAAATTATTTTCAAGACACTATGGAATAAGAGGTTATATTCACAATGTTTTACAAATTTTAATTATAATATATATATATTTAAAATATACAAATTATTTTTGTTGGTGACTAAATCTAGGAATACATGAATAAAGGAAGAATATGAATGAGCATTTTATCAAAGACTAAGAATGAGCACTTTATCAAAGAAGATGTTCAAATAACCAGTAAATATACAATATAGTACATTGGACATCAAAGACATGCAGTTCAAAACTCGTTGCAATATCTTTCATGTCATCATAGAGATAATTGGGTGTAAGACAAATGCTATGAAAAATTAGCTCAGCTGTTTAAAGATTGGGATGATTGATGGTGGGGTGTAAACTGGTATGTTCATTTCAGAAAACTCTTTATGGTAGTGTCTACTGAAACCACCCAAAACTCAGCAATTCCTATTTTATACTCAACAGGAATACTTCCGTATGTTTCCCAAAAGAAATGTTTATCACTGTTGTGGTCACTGCAGCTTCAATCTGAAAACAACTCAATGTGTTCTGAAGTGGATTGGCTCTGTTGTGATGTGAGAATGAGTGAAGCAAAGCTAACGTGTGAAGATGAACACCTCTTCTGAGTGTAACACCAAGGGAAGAACCCAGACAGAACAAGTGTGGTCCACAGACCCTGAGAAGTGGATAAAACTCAGGTGTGATGGGAAAATCAGGAGGCCAACATCCATGAGGAAGTGGGAGTGACTAGTGAGGATTGAAATAAACTTCCAGGTGCTGGTAATACTCTGTGTCTTGGCTTGGTTCTCAGCCAAATAGTATATGTTCATCTTCTGAAAGACGTTTCAATTATTTTTTTCCTTCTTAAAAATAAGGTCTTATACATAATGCTGGCTTTAAGCTCATTACTAGAAGGTGGCCTTGAATTACTGCTCTTCCTGCTCAAATCTGAGATGAAGGAGGATGTGACCAAATACAAATAACTAATTTGTACATTGTGTTGTAGTTTGTGCATTGTTTTGCATGTTATAGCAATAAGAATAGTCACATTAAGAAATAACAGTTTAGTTGGGTAGCATACACCCTTAATCCCAGCACTCAGGAGGCAGAGACAGGAAGACCTCTGTGAGTTTGAGGCCAATCTGGTTTACATAGTGAGTTCTAGGACAGCCAGAACTACAAGTCCCAAAACAAAACAAAACAAAAACTCCCAAACAAACAACAAATAAATAATAAAAGCCCAAACACACCAAGAACAAAAGGCATTTTGTATGGATTATATGCTAAAACATTTGGTGTGGGAAGTCCTTTTGTATATGTGTTGCTTTTATTGGTTAATGAATGAAGCTACTTTTGGCCAATGGCTTAACAGAGTAAAGCAAGGTGGGAAATCAAAACAGAGATGTAGAGAGACAGTAGGTGGAGTCAGTGATGTGCCATGTAGCCATTAGAGGAGGCAGACATACCCCAGAACTTTACCGGTAAACCACAAGCCTCATAGTAAAATATAAAATAATGGAAATGGGTTAACTTAAGATATAAAAGCTAGCTAGCATTATGCTTAACCTATTGGTCAAACAATGTTTTAAATAATATAGTTTCTGTGTGATTATTTTGGGTCTGAGTGGCTGGGAATGAATGAGCAGCCTCTGGTAAAAGATTGATATCAACATGGCCAACTAAATCCACTTAAAACCCAAGAAAGCTTGGAAAGGAATTCTAGACACAAATGAACAGAGGTAAGCAAGGCTTCTTGGTAGCTGGCATTTTTTTTTCCAGATGGGCTCTGTTTGCTGGTGGTCACTGCGGCTCCTGTAAGAGAGGTGCAGTAAAAACTGCAGGGCTTCTTTAAAAGTGGTGGCTTCTTGGTTCACCAGCACAAAGGGCTCTGACTATTTTGGCAGGTCCAGCTATTTATTATTTAAATGGGGTCTGTGAGCAAAATGCTACAACTTGCTTAATGGCAACATAGATCTGCTATGTGTCTAAAAATGGGGCAATGTGCATGGCTCTCAGAGGCAGCAAACATGCCTCTGCCATGTTGGACTGGGCAGAGCCAACAGGCAGGACCTTGGAGTTGGTCCCTAGCCACACCTACTTAGCTTTTTTTTTTTTAAAAAAATGTGCTCCTGGTCAAAAAATAATTACAGATATGTACTATAATAAAGACAAACCCAGATGGAAAAGACCTCTAAATAGGTCACAGCATTGGATAAATGTATGTAGGCTTGAGAGAGAGAAGAAAAAGAGTATAGACAGTTATAATATAAAAGGGTACAGTCAGTTATAGATTAAAGGAATAAAGATAATAAAATAAATATTAAACTTGTAAAAAAAGTAAAAGTAAAAAAATAAGTCACACAAAGATGGAATATACACAGAGAATCTGGATTATGTACACTATTGTGTTTTCTTTGAATTTTTTGACTGTGAACGAGCTAAGTACCGAGAGACATTTCATTGTATGGACTGCTAAGCTAAACCAACATATATATTTTAAAGGTATCATGACTTCAAAATTTAGATCTGAGGATATGTTGCTTTGGAAAAGAGGTTCTTCTTTTTTTTCCACAGAGGATGAGAATCTATGGATTCCTTCCAGACTATGGTTTGATGGACCAAGACCCGCTGAAAGATTAACATGAACACCCCTAGAAATTACTTTACCCAACAAAAATCAGGAAGCAGTTTGGAGAGAATTATGCCCAAATTCCCAAATATTGTTTATAAATGTTTGTTTACATTTAAAGTGGGATATGCTATAGAGATTTGTGTTGGTATGGATCTTGGTTTGGCTTACTGATACAAATTTAAGATCAATTTTGTTAAATTATATATATATATATATATATATATATATATACATACACATATATATATCTGCTCTTGATTAAGGTATTGTGTTTGTGCAGCTCATTTAAAAATGTAATGTATAATTAAGAAATATAGGTTAATAGAGAGTCATTTATAATAGTCAAAATTATAGTTAGGTTTTTTAGATGTGCAGAGATGTATTTCAGATGGACAGATATTCTTCAGATCTTTCAGAATATGGAATTTAAAATATTTTAAAAACTTAGGAATTTTTGTAACAAATGAGACACATCTGCTCCTGGCAGCACCAATTACTTCAAGAGGAAGATAGGCATCAAAGAGGCTCCGTATGGAGTTTGCTAGCCATTTGGGCAAGAAACTGCTCTTGCCTGAACTGCCAAATGCTGTATGAACTGTACATGAATGACCCACAGAAAAATGACTGCTGAATTTGCCTAAAAATGAGGTGGTCCTTTGGAGTTCCTGCTTCATGAAAGAACAAAAAGGGTCTTCTAGACATTCTGCAGGACACAAAAGGAAGAAAGTGCCTGCCAATATAGGTGGAACTGTTTTTGAAATTTCCTGCTTCTTTTTTTTCTTTTTTTCCAGAGCTTTCAGGTGTGCTGTTAAGTCACTAATGTGTGCTTTCTCTGTTTTTTTTATGTGGGCACTAAGTGCTATGAACTTTCCTCTAAGCACTGCTTTCATAGTGTCCCATAGGTTGGTGTATGTTGTTTCTTTATTTTCGTTGAGTTCAAGGAAGAATTTAATTTCTTTCTTTATTTCTTCCTTGACCCAGGAGTGGTTCAGTAGTTGACTGTTCAGTTTCCATGAGTTTGCAGGCTTTTTGTTGG
>PVIU01006111.1:0-105280 GCA_004026605.1 Ondatra zibethicus | reverse complement strand
AGTCACTTGCAGTGACCACTTTCTGTAGCCTGCAAGTCAAGCTGTAGAACTCTCAGCTACTTTTCCAGCATCATATCTGCCTGCGTACTACCTTGCTTTCCACCATGGTGATAATGGACTAAAGCTCTGAACTGTCCTCAAGCCACCCTGATTAAATGTTTCCCTTTATAAGAGTTGCAGTGGTCTTGGTGTCTCTTCATAGCAATAGAAACTCTAACTAAGACATGGAACAGGATGTCCTCTCAAAATTGAAGATGTGACTCTTTTGTTATAAGAGACAAAACAGATAACAATTTTGAATTTGTATAAGAGGCTTGTTTATAAAGAAAATAAATTTTATGACAAACAAAATTTTGTATGTGTATATGTTACAGATCAAGCTAGTGAACTGTCACTCAACATTAAAAATCTTTAATTAAAAATTTTTGGTATATAGTTCTCATATAACAAAATCTAGCAAAAATCTACAAAAATCCAAACACAGTTTTAAGAGTGTAGTGGTGACACAGAGATTTGTAGGACTGGCCTTCCGGGTGGTCACGCCTGCAGGCAAGTTACTTATTCCTGTTTTCTCAAAGAACTCCAAAACCAGAAATTTTGAAGCAGTATCAACTGTGGCATCGGGTTAGATCTGCTTAGTGTGAGGTGTTGATGAAGTCAAGGACATGGTATCTCATGGTAGCAAATCTCATTCCTGGTACTGGGATTTCTACACCTTTCAGGTGCTGATTGGTGTGTCTCTCATCTGTCCTCGGAACCTTCTTGCTCCCCTAGCTTCTGACCATGCAGAAAGGGCTTGGGTCATTTCTCCTCCAAAGAGAGACATAGACAGCAGAGGACACAAGATATTATATTCACAGTCTTTCCAGGTAGGGTTGCTGCCATACGTTTCTAGCCTTATGGAAGCATTAGCTACAAAGGAGTTTATGTTCAGACCAACATTAGTGATTCCCATGTATCACAATGTTCAAGAATTCTTCAGAGTTCTTTCTCAGCAGGGGCCATTGTGTTTGAATGTCTTTTATTTTTTTTTAATCTACCAAAACAGATAACTTGAAAGGCAGAAGAGCTCCTGGAATTCTGAGTGACAGCTGAAGCTATTAGGCAAGTGGCTGAAAGTCAGATCACAGTTCTTGTAGCTAGGACATGGGGCACCATAGTGGCAAGCATGGAACCCACAAAAATAGGAGCTTTACCCTAGCCTCTGGCCCAGAGCCTAGCCTCTTGAGGCGTCAATATTGGCCATGAGAAGGAAGAATTAACATATTTGGGAGATAGAAGAGACCATCAAGAAAAGTCTTACAGCCAACCAGAATTAGACAAGATGGTACTGCAAGACAACCCCAGGCTGCCTCTCTGCAGGAGGTAACTACTGTTTGAACATTTGACTGACTGGAAAGGAGGAGGGAGTTAGGACTTCATGGATGCTTAAATGAAGCTGCATGAACAGGGCCAAGGTGATTTGTGTTTCTTTGATGTTTTCAAAAGAGGATGTCTGGTATTAGGCTTCACCAGATGCAGTAAACGCTTATTAAGAGGAGTTTTGCCTCAGTTGCATTTTCTGGTTTTCAGTGACCTTAATCCCCATTTGCATGTTTATTTGTTGTGGAAATCGGAATATATGAGCGCTTCTCTCAGGCACCTGCCCTATCTATGCACATCATGCCCACCCTTTCTGTCACATGACTGTTCTCTCATTTCCTGGGAGCCATGTACAAACAAACAAACAAGAAACCATACGAACATGTGTCCAAAGTGTCCTTTCATCCTCAGAAGGCTGAGTAGAGTCAACAGCACATGGTGAGTCTCAGATGACAAGGAAAGATGCCAGAGCCCATGACCACCCGTGTTCCACATTCCTCCAGCCAGCAGACTGCCTCTTTGTCCCTTCTTTGTGTGTATGAATGGTGTGCAACAAAGTGCGTATGTGAATGTGTGGCTGTGCACATGTACATGTGTTCATGTGTGCATTCGGGTGAAAAATTATACACTTAGTCCCCAGAAACAAATGAGAAAAGAAAAACCCATTCCTACCTCTCTTCATGTTATAAATAAATTTCAGGCAAACCCGTTCCTACCTGTCTTCATGTGAGTAGAAATAAATTTCAGCCTCTTAGCATGGACCTTTGTATAGATTCCTGGGTTGCTGCTTCCAAGACTGGGTTTGATTGCTCACATCTAGATTTCAAGTTTATTCTTCTTGGAATCAGTGTCACGGACATTCCCTTGGTTGGCTTGAGAGTCTCTTCACGTGATGCTCTGTAATTCCATTAGTTCACACAGTTGCTAACCCCATGGCATGTGGCTTTCTATTTAACTTGTCCCTTCTTTCATTTGTTTATATGTCATCCGTTGTTCTGCTCTTGTCCCATTACTTCTGTCTTGAGTCTCCCCCCAAGCTCCATCTCCAGATTCTCTTAGGCAATGGAGATTGTGTTTTGTAAATGTCAAACTTCAGCAAAATGTTTTATCTTCCATTAGCATGTTTCCTTAAAATGTTCCACTCCTTGTTTCTTCCTTGGTTGTTGGCCAGGTTTTCAATCAACTTTGTTCTATTTTTCACTAAAATAAAAGGTTAAACATGCAAATCACTGATATTTGAGTATGTGACTATCTGAGAGTTAATCCTAATGATTAAGAACATATCAAGGTGATGTATTTGTAAGTTTGAAATACCAGGCAGTACTACTGAGTGATGATATAAGGTTTACTTGTTTCTCATGTGGATAGTGTGTTAGATTTGACGTCTAATTGTATCTGCTTCTCTATATTGGTCTTTCATTTGGTAGCAGCTCTCTTCCAAGCTTGTCCTTCTTGCGGTTAGTTGAATGATCTAATGAGGAGAGCAGATGTGATGCTCATAGTAAGGGTCCTCTAGTGGTCTTGCATTGAAAGTCAGTTTCTCAGATATACCTTGTTCTGGAACATTTCATTTATCCAGAGGCAAGCTCTGACTATGAATCTCCTATTGGCTCATCTAACGAGTGGGGCAGGTTATGGGGTAGGCAAGATAGGGCATGAGGATGGAAAATCCAATGAGCAGATTTTGATGTGTTCCTCGGTTTCAGATACCTGTCCCAAAGTTTCTGAACGGCAAGTCAAGTCCTTCGGGCACAATCTTGTGCTGCATCTTTGTAGGCTGTGCGAAGTCCCTTGATGTTGTCTGAATACCAAGTCACCTTCCACTCCTGCCAATCATTTACCTGCTAACAACCATGAAATAGAAAGGCTGTTGGGAAGGGAAAGAAATAGCCTGAGTGAGACTTTGGTCTTTTCTCTTTGACTTAGAAAGTTTTGGGTTTTCTATTTGTGTTTGCTGGTTTGTTTGTTTTTTAACTAAAAGTAGAGTCACGAGCTTAAGAATTTAGAAATAAATAGTATTCCGAACTTTTGGGATCATTCATGTTCACAATACTATTGTCATTATCATAATAATCATCATTTTTATTTCACAGTTTTTGGAATGGAGCTAGGACCTTGAACATGCTAAGTAAACACTAATGATTCGGCCAAAGCAGTCCCATCTAAGCACGTTAAAGCATCAGAACCCTGGGTTTCCTGCAGTGATGGAAGAAAAAATATCTTCAGCTTGTCCCAAACACGTTGTGCTGTTTTTATGTTATTTTTCACACTAGAAAAGTATAGGACATGTTTATTATATTTTATCTGAAAAGCTCATATACCTTGTTAGTCCCATGTTTCCCCAACATTCTCCTGGCACCCTCTGGTGGCAGAATCCCAAGCTGCTTTTTAGGCAAGCTTGTATGCAGACTCAAGGCAGAAAATTAATAAATTAGCCATGCTGCACACCTCTGAGGTTATTGAGAGAGGAGGTTACAAAATTATTTGAGACAATTTCAGTATAGATATTACACATATATGGCTATGGTCTATTTCCACTCTTGAATACATTATTGGGGTCCTTAATATTATGAGCTCACTCATTTCTAAAAAGGCATTGGCTTGGTAGGGTGAGCTTTTGTTTAATAATGTGTATAATCATTATCTGTACCATGATGTTAATAGATAAGAATGTCATATTGACTTCTTTCTGTAGGCATATTTGGATCTTAAAAAGTCCTGAAGGTCACAGAAGTTCCTCTCACATTTAATGCAGAGCACTGGAGCTGTGTCTCTCTTCCTTTCTCTATTTAAAATATTTTATTAATTCTTTCTTTCATTGTATTTTGATTTTATTCTATATGCATTTGAGATGGCTAATTTTATGTCAACTTGGTGTAAGTCATGCCTCCATACTATTGTGCTGTAGGCAAGCATGTAGAGCATTTTCTTAAGCAGTGATTGTTAGGGAAGGCACAGCCTATGGTGGGTAGTGGTCCTGGTTCTGTACAAAAGCAAGCTGAGCAAGCCATAAGGAGCAAGACAGTAAGGAGCACCCCTTCATAGCTTATCCATCAGCTCCTCCCTCCAGGTTCCTGACCTCTTTGTGTTCCTGTCCTAACTTCCTCCATTGATGAACAGTGATATGAAAGGGTTAGCCAAATCCATCCTTCCCTCCCCAAATTGTTTTTGGTCACGGTGCTTTATCACAGCAATTGTAACCCTACCTAGGACAGCATCCTTAATCTGACATACCTATAAAATACTTTCTCACAGTCAGTATCTTATTTTCATTCTCTTAGTACCGCCTTTTGAAAAGCAGTTAATAGTTTTAAAGAACTACAATCTTACCTCCACCACCCATGAGTAATGCTTCTGATATTACAGCTGAACGACCATCTCACACCAAGGTCAACAGGTTTCTTCTACATGACACACTCAAAATTTGATGGTATATTTTATGCTTTGTAAGAATCAGAAAACTGCTTAAGGAGACCCAGGCATGCTGTAATTGCATCTTATGCTGTAGGATAATGCTTTTGTACATTGTAAAGATTTGTCACTTATATTGGTTTAATAAAATGCTGATTGGCCAGTAGCCAGGCAGAAAATATAGGCAGGGCAACCAGACTAAGAGAATTCTGGGAAGAGGAAAGGCAGAGACACAGTCAGTCCAAGCCAGACACAGAGGAAGCGCCATGAGAATGCCTTACTGCCAAAAGGTACCAAGCTGCATGACTAAACATAGAAAAGAATTATGGGTTAATTTAGGTTATAAGAGCTAGTTAATCATAAGCCTGAGAAAACAGACCAAACAGTTTATAATTAATATAAGCCTCTGTGTGTTTCTTTGAGACTGAACTGTTACGGGACCCAATGGGGCAGGAACGTCCATTTACACATCTTCAGCTTGTTAAATTTATGCTAGCATATCACAAAATGGTAAAGCTAAAATCATCCCATCATTTGGTCTCTGAACTGCAAACTAAATTTTCATTCTGTGATTTTGAAGTGTTGGACTCCAGAAAAGTTTCTGATCCTGAGACCATTAGGAAACTTCCCTTGAGATCTATACCTTATGATCTCGACATCAGCAGGGAGAGAATATAGGAGTGTTACGTGAATTACACACCACAAAACACAGAACATACTTAATAACATGTAACTAAAACTTCCTGAGGTCTTTCTGGAGATCATCAAGCTAAGCTTTCTGTCTGCTGCACTGTCCATTGAGCACAGCTCAGGTCTCTAGAGCAGCTCCTCTTATTCCTGTACTTGAAGATGATCCCCTCCACATAAACCCATGGATTTGATCCTTGACCACAGGAATCACAGACAATATGTTCATATGGCTTTTCCTCATGAGTGTAGTTCAAGTCTTGAATGGTTGCCTGTCTCCAAACCAAGAAGAAGTGTAGTTTCCATATGATTCTGAAAAGTCAAATATCCAACTGTGTAATTAAGCCTCAGTCATTGGGGGGGTGGGGAGAGAGAAAATACAATAAAATTAGATTTAAAGCATGGACTTAGAAGTTTAATTTTATGTTATGTAACTCTTTTCAGCTGTTTACTGTGATGTGCAACATCATCAGTCATATTTATGGGAACAAGAAGTTAAAATTTAAAAAAACACTTGTTTTAAAACACATGAAAATTTCATCATTCCTTTAGGATTTTCAAGTCAACAAAGGAAACACAGTCAATTCCATAAGTTTTCTATGCATATATCATAAGAAAAATCAATTCAATGTCCTTCCTTGCACAAGTCAAAATTGAGCTTACTTCATTTGCTAGTCGAAGACTAGGACTAATAAATCCCATTACAGCAATTGAAGAATGTCCTGCAATCCCCGAGTCCCATTTGGTAAAGGTTTTGGAAAGCCAAAATACTGACTACAATAGCAGATTTATAGACCGTGGGGATTTTATTTTACCAGAATACCCATATCCCGTTCTTATCTAGTAGTAAATTATATAGGTAGAGTTTTATTGCAAATAACTTGCTTTCTGCTTTCTCTTTCTTCTGCAGGGTTTTTTTTTTCTTTTTGTCTTTAGAATAGGGATTTATTATCACTAGTGCTAGGCCCAAGAAGGGAAGAAAAATAAAAGGAAAATGGACAGGGACAGTGGAACGCAGGTAAAACCGTCCCCAGCAGAAGTTGAGGGCTGCATCAGGACAAGAAAGGTGTGACAGCTTGTAATCATTAACGATGCGTATAGTGATTGGTTACCAGTGAACTTAACTGTGCATATAGTGATTGGTTCCCAGTGGACTTAACTGTGCATATAGTGATTGGTTACCAGTAGAATCCCACCCCAACTCCCAGAAACTTCACAAAAAACAAGAGTGAGCTGGGTGATGGTGACACAGAACCTTTAATCCCAGCACTTGGGAGACAGAGACAGATACATTTCCATGAGTTTGAGGCCAGTATGGCCTACAGAGTGAGTTCCAGGACAGCCAGGATGACACAGGGAAACACTGTCTTGAAAAAACAAAAAACAAATAAACAAGCAAACGAACATAAAAAAAAACAAAGCAAAACAAGCAAGAGTGAGTGTCACAAGTATATAACCCAGGATACCAAGAATGGAGATATTCAAGTAAAGTAGACCAGAGCTCACGTGTCTCACTGACTTTCCAGGAAGAGGGTGGGCAATGGGATCCCTGAGAAAGGTGGTAGGAGGGAGACTGAAATGTTCTCACTGAGTGTGACAGAATCTGGTCAACAGACTCAAGAGATCTTAGTTTTGGTTCGAAGGTGTTATGTCTTAGACTGGATCAATATTCACCAGAGCTGCCCATTAGTAGGAGTCCCAGGCATATGTTTCTGTTGCCTTTTGGGGAACTTGGGATGTTTAAAAAGGGCTTTGCAAAGGGAAGGGGACTGTGGGTGCCGCAGCCCTCAGCAGCCACTCAGCGCATTGTTGGCTGACGACTTCTGTGCTTTCTCTAGGAACCAGGATGTCTTCAGCCAAGATGGCTTCAAGTGGTTATCACCAAGCAACAGTCAACACAATAGCAGAAACCTGTGGAGTTGTCAGGATCCCATCCTGTCTGCCTGGTGTGGGTCTAACTCCTGGCTGTAACAGTAATGAGCGGGCTGCTTGTCATCCCAGCTGCCCTGCTAGCTTACACCCGAAATAATCACACAGAAATTGTATTAATTAAATCACTGCCTGGCTCATTATGTCTAGCCTCTTATTTGCTAACTCTAACATCTTGATTTAACCCATTTCTAATAATCTGTATGTCACCATGAGGTCGTGGCTTACCTGGAAAGATTCAGCATGTCTGACCTGGCAGCTCCGTGTACCTTTCTCAGCGGGGCAGGTCACATCTTACTTCTTCTGTGGTCTGGGCAGGACTGCAGAAAGAGCTTACTTCTTCCCAGAATACTCCTGTTCTCCTTGCCCTGCCTCTACTTCCTGTCTGGTTATTCCACCTATACGTCCTGCCTGGCTACTGACCAATCAGCATTTAAACATGACTGACAGAATACAGACAATTCTCCAGCACCACCTGGCTTCAGCAGAAGTGGGAAATGACTGCAGAGTTCTTTCCCAGACACCTATTTAGTCTCCCAAGGTTCAGATACATGTCAAAGGTCAAGTCCAGGGTAATGAGCAAGACACAGAGCTGTGGAGAGATCTGAAATACGAGTGGGGAAGCGGTGTGTAGGCCCCAGTCCTCTTCACAGTGGTGAGGAAGGAAGTCAGATGATTTGCCAAAACACTTCCAAGGGAAGAACTCTGAACAGAGACCAAATAGAGGCACAGTTTTATGATCACATGTTTTCATCTTCTTTTTAGGAAACTGCTTATGGTGCGTCCAAAAAGACAGTTTACACTTTCATAGATGTCTGTCCACTTTGGCAAATGTTTTGATGCATTCAGGTGGTCTCGATCATAGGCGCATTTTACAGATATACATGCTAAAAGTTGTGATCCCTTCTCGCTGTTGATGGTGCTGTCTGGCACCTACTGCACACAGGCAGATCGTCACAGAGTAGGGGTACTGGAATGCTACTTTTGTTAAAAATGGACTTCCTCAGAGAATATTCCACTTTGGGCCACATGATGGCAGAATAAAGCCGCGGAACCACCCAGATTATCATGCAATTTATTTGACCTACTATCAGTTCTGTTTACTCAAACCCTGCATTCTTGGGCTTTCTGCACTGAACTCCAAAAGATAAACTGCAAGAATATTAATCTTATTTTAGTAGTAATTCTGTTTTTATTAGAACCAGTTGCTAAAATTTGGGTCATTGAGAGTCGATACCCTGGTGTAAGTTCTTAAAAGAATTTCTTTTCTTTTTCCTTTATTTACTTATTATTTTTTAAAAAAGAAAACAAACTTTTTTTTCATCATATGTACCAATCCAAGTTCCTACTCCCTCTCCTCCTCCCATTCCCTCCACATACCCTCCTGCCCCACCCCCATCCAATCCTCAGAGAGGGTAACACACATTGCATTGGGGGAAGGTCCAAAGTGCTTCTTACTATATATAGGCTGAGCAAGGTATCTATCCAAAGAGAATAAGTTCCCAAAAACCCAGTACATGCAGTAGGGATAAATCCTGGTGCCACTGCCAGTGGCCCCTCAGTCTGCCCCAGACATGCAACTGTCAACCACAATCAGAGGGACTAGTTGGGTCCTATGCTTGTTCCTTCCCAGTCTGGCTGGAGCTGGTGAGCTCCCATTAGCTCAGGTAAACTGTTTCAGTGGGTGTACCAATTATGGTCTTGACCTCTTTGCTTATATTCTCACTCTTCCCACTCTTCAACTAGACTTTAGGAGCTCAGTTCAGTGCTCTGATGCAGGTCTCTGCCTCTGTTTCCATCAGTTGTTGGATGAAGGTTCTATGGTGATAATTAAGATATTCATCAGTCTGACTACAGGGCAAGTCAAAATCAGACCCCCTCTTCTCTATTGCTTAGGGTCTTAGCTGGGGTCATCCTTGTTGATTCCTGGGAATTTCTCTAGAGCCAGGTTTCTTGCTAACCCTATAATTGCTCCCTCAATCAAGATATCTCTTTCCTTGCTCTCATCTCTGTCCTTCCTCCTCCACTATCCCTTCCCTCAAGTCCTCCTCATCCCGAATTTCTTATGTCATGGTTTAGCTCAGTTTCCTTGTTTTAGAGCCTGGGAAGGGGCCACTAATGGCAGGATCCACATATCTTTTAGGCTTTTCCGAGCCCCTAGATGACCATGAGAGAAAAGTGACATCATTTACTGGATTCTAGATATTCAGCAATCCCAAAACTTTGGATACTAAGATTTAGAATAGGGCAGTCACAGAGCATTTGGCGTAGCTGTCAGGGGCAGCCAGAAGCCACACACTATCATCAAGCAATACGATGGAAGTTTCCTCCGGGTCTCACCCGACTTTAGTCTCCACAGTCTTCCTAAAGTTTGCCTCGGTGTTCCATGTCTAACACTGTTCAGATGGCCAAGAAGTTAAGACCAGATAGGCCACATGCCTAAAGAAACACTAAATTCCATTGCTCTGCTAAAGGCACACAGCAATAAAAGCACTCATAATTACATTGTGATACCCGTAGACCAGTGTCCCATTGAGCCATCAGAGAAGCTTCCTCCCACAGTAGAAGAGAACTAATACAGAGACCCACAACAGGACAATATACAGAGAGCGAGAGACCTTGGAATGCTCAGCCCTAAATATAGCATCTTCATCAAACCCTTCTCCTCAGGACCCAAGGCTCTATGCAGAAGAGGAGGCAGTAAGGTTGTAAGATCCAGAGGGGATGAATAACAGCAAGTTATTCCAGACGCATCAGGATCGACACACAGATGAATTCCCAGAAACTATGGGAGCATGCACAGGGCCTGCACAGGCTGAAGCCAGATGAAGTCCCAGTGCTGAGACAGGGGAATGGAGATAGCTTCCTAATGGAGAAGCTATCTCTAATTGGCTACTGCTTGAGAAAGAAAATTTCTTTCTCCAATAGAGTCTCACTAGATATACAAACCACACTTTAGAGTAGGCCCCATGCTCAACCGTAGATGGCCAACACAAAAAACACAATAGTATTTTTGTAAATTGTCTTTGTATCATATTACTTGGCTTGGGCATTTATTTTTAATTTTACTGGCCTTTTGCTTTTATATTATGGTTTCCAAGTCTGTGTTATTAAGGTGTATATGTGTGTGTTCCTTATGTTTTTAATTTTTTGTTTTCTAAAGAGGGATAATAAGAATATTTGAAGTTGGATAGGTAGAGAGGTAGGGAGGACCTGGAAGGATATGCAGAAGAAGAAACCATGGTCAGAATATACTGTATATTTTTTTTTAAAAAAAAATCAATTTTCAATTTTAAAAAAAAGATGCAGCTTCAAGTCAGCTTTGCTGAGCAGTAAATCTTAATAGGTTTGTCTTCGGGAAGGATTTGCTCTGAGATGATATAACAATCTTGACATTAGATATTTTGGAAATAAGGAGAATATGAATGTTAAATACAAACACCACAGCACCAAACTTTATTATTTAGATGACGAGATCTGTGATATCAGAAGGCCATACAGGAATAAACTTTTCCTTTTCTCTCAACAACGTGAAAAATGCTGTACCATTCAGAGATGCTAGCAGTCAGCTAGGTCAGCATTGTACCATTCAGAGATGTTAGTGGTCAGCGAGGTCAGCATTGTGCTGTTTACACCCACACATTCTTTCGAGTTGTCTCACATATTTTAGTATTTCCCCCAAAACTCTTCAATCAAGCAGTTCTAGATCATTCACATGACTTAACCAATTCCAGTCTCTGTTCAGAGATGACAGTCTAAAAAACTCTCACATTAAATTTTCTTTCATTGCATTGTTACACATTTGAGCAACTGTTTAACAAAAATCTCTCTGCTCTCTCTCTCTTTCTCTCTCTCTCCCCACCTCTCTCTCCTCTCTCTCCCTCTCCTCTCTCCTCTCTCTCTCCTCTCTTCCTCTTCCTCCTCCTCTTCTTCTGCCTCTCTCTCACTCTCTCTCTTTCTCTCTCTCACTCACTCTTTCTTGGATTTTCAAGACAGGGTTTCTCTGTGAAACAGTCCTGGCTGTCCTGGAACTTACTCTGTAGACCAGGCTGGCCTCGAACTCACAGAGATCGTCTTGCCTCTACCTCCTGAGTGCTGGGATTAAAGGTATGGGCCACCAGTGCCCAGCTACAAAATTTCTTTTTCTCTTTATTTTTAGTGCAAGTAATTAATGTCATTAACTAAAAGTCAGTAAAAACAAACTTTGTAGTAGATAGAAAAAGAAGAATAAAAGGAAAATAGATATATCTTGCTGATAGTAGCTGTCACATACAAAAAACACATTTTTCTTTCAATTAAAAGCTGTCTTTAATGTATGAAATCATATCAGATGCAAATAAGCATACTTAGATTTCTCCCTTTCTTATTTGTGTCACCTTTATGTACTTCATTTGTCTTATCACTTTAGCTAAAATTTCAAGTATTGTATCGAATAGGAGTTTGGATAGTGGACATCTTTGTCATGTTTCTGATTTTAGTGCTTTGAGATTTTCTTCATGTATCAATATGCTGCATTTGGGTTTGCTATGTATTGTATTTATTATGTTGAACTATGTTCTCTGTATTCCCAGATTCTCAGAAAGTTTAATCATGAAGAATGTTAGGTTTTGTCAAAAGCCTTTTCTCCGTCTCATGAGATAATCACTGGTTTCTGTCCTTGAGTCAGTTTATGTGGTGGATTGCAATTTGTGTTTGTTGAATCATTCCTGCATTTCTGGAATGAAGTTGACTTGATCATGGTGGGTAATCTTTCTGATAGGTTCCTTAATTCTGTTTGGAAGCATTTTATTAAAGAGTTTTACATCTATATCCATAAGAGCTATTTGGCTATACTATTCTTTTCTTTAAGTTTTTGTTTGGATTTAGTATAGGGTAGTATAGACTTCATAAAACAAATTTGGATTTGTTTTCTCATTTTCTCTTTTGTGAAACAGCTGGTGTTTATTCTTCTGTGAAGGCCTAATAGAATTCTGTTCTGAATCCATGTGGTCCTGAGCTTTCCTTAGCTGTCAGATTTTTATTGCTGCTTCTATCTCATTAGATGATATGTATCAATTTAAATTATTTGTCTCATCTTTTTTAGCTTTGGTAGGCCAAACAGAAATTAGTTGATATCTTTGGACTTTACAGTTTGGTAAACTCTAGATTTTTAAAATCCTTATGATTCTCTGAATTCTCTAAGGCTCTGTTGTAAAGTCTCCTCCTTTCTTCTCTACTTTTTAAAATTTGGACTCTCTCTTTTGGTTATTTGGGCTAAAAGTTTGTTAATCTTCTCAATCTTTTCAAAGAACCAACTTATCATCTCATTGAGTCTCTGAACCGTTTTTGGTTTTGTTGTTGGCTTTAATGTTTTCTTTGAATCTATTTTTCTCTATCATATCTTCAACCCCTGAGAGTCTCTCTTCCATCTCTTGCATTCTCTTGGTTATGCTTGCATCTGTAGTTCCTATTCATTTACCCAGATTTTCCATCTCCAGAATTTCCTTGGTTTGTGTTTCCTTTGTTGCCTCTATATCAGTTTTAAAGTCTTGAACTGTTTCCTTTGCCTGTTTGATTGTATTTTCTTGGCTTTCTTTAAGGAATTTATTGATTTCTTCCAATTTTTTGTTTGTCTTTTCCTCAATTTCTTTAAGGGAATTTTCATTTCCTCTATGAGGGAACCATCCTTATAATGTTATTTTTAGGATCATTTTCTTCTGCTTTGTATGCATTGGGGTGTTCAGGTTTTGCCGTTGTAGAACCACTAGGTTCTGGTGGTACCATATTGTTCTTTATGTTGTTGAATATGTTCTTGTACTGGATCTAACCTCTTTCTCCAACCAGTGTAGGTGGTGTCTGTGTCTTTGGGGGCCACTCTTCATCCAATTGATGTAGGTAGTGTCTGTGCCTCTGGGGGCTACTCTTTGTCCAATTGGTACACATGGTGTCTGTGTCTCCAGAGCTGCTGATGCCAAGGTGGATAGTTGGTTTTTGGGGCACAGTGAGACTTGTAGATTACAGGGTCCAATGTGGGGGGTGGAGTGGCCTGCCCACAGGAGTCTTGCCTGCTGACTGAGTAGTGGGATTGCAGTGGGTGGGCAAGGGGCACAGGGTGTGCCTCAGAGCCTAGGGCCTAGAGATGGGGCTGTCCAGCTGAGAGGTCAGTCACTCACCTCTTTGTCCAATTGGTCCAGGTGGTATCTCTTCTCTGGGGTTGCTAATGCTGCTGGTGGATGTTTGCTGGTCACTTTCTGAATTAGTGGTAGTTATGAGAAGGCCCAGCCCTTTGTTGGTAGTACCACCTCTGGGTTGCATCCCGGGTTGTATAAGAAAGCAAGCTGAGCAAGCCAGGAGGAGCAAGTCAGAAAGCAACACTCCTCCATGGTTTCTGCATCAGTTCCTGCCTCCAAGTTCCTGCCCTGTTTGAGTTCCTGCCCTGGTTTCCTTTAGTGATTGACTATGGTAAGGAAGTGTAAGCCAAATAAATCCTTTCCTTTCCAACTTGATTTTGATCATGGTGTTTCAACACAGCAATAATAACTGACAAAGACAGAACAATATGGTAAGAACTAACTGGTGTTTTGAATGGTAGAATAAGAGTATTATAAGGAGGATTGATTTCTTAGGCTTAGGAACATTAGCATTTAGAAATTTAGAAAAAAGGGTTGACGTTCCTTAAAGTATTTAGATATAAACTGTTATAAACTGTGGAGTATTAGTTTAAGACGTGTCACATTTCTTTACATTGTGGAATGTTTGTTTAATGATGCAAAGATGTGTTGTATTCTTTTAAATTGCATTCGTTTAACTCTGTGAAGCTGTGCTGCTTTGCCTGTCTAAAACACCTGATTGGTCTAATAAAAGTTGTGCAGCCAATAGATAGACAAGAAAAAGGATAGGCAGGGGTGCCAGGCAGAGAGAATAAATAAAAGGGGAAGAGAAGAGGGAGAAATGAGAGAGGAGGATGAGGAGGATGCCAGGGGCCAGCCACCCCAGTAGCACAGCCAGTCATGAAGAAAGAAAGAGAGGAAGAAAGAAAGAAAGAAAGAAAGAAGAAAGAGAAAGGGATGGAGGGAGAGAGGAAGGGAGAGAGAGAGAGAGAGAGAGAGAGAGAGAGAGAGAATATAGATATAGATATAGAAAGATAAAACCCAGAGGCAAAAGGCAGATGGGATAATTTAAGTTAAGAAGAGGTGACTAGAAACAAGTCAAGCTAAGACTGGGCATTCATAAGTAAGAAAAAAGTCTGTGTATTTACTTGGGAGATGGGTGGTGGGCCTCCAAAGAACAAAGAGTTAAAGAAAAAAAGAAAAAAGCCAACTACAATAAACAGGTATTGGGACTTTCATGGGAAATAGTCTTATGGAAATGGGCATGACATGAGAGAATTTGCTTGGGGTTGATATGCTCTAAACACAAGGGAAATCTGGGCAGTTATTGAAGACGGTGTACTGGAGAATAAGGGAGGCAGAGCATTGGGGTGGGGGCAGTGGCTGAAAAATCAATAGTTTAAAGCATTTCGGGATATAGATATAACTTAGTTCCTAATTTAGAAGGAAAGGGGAACCCCAAAATCCAGGCAGAATAAGAGGCCGCAGTATCTACAACAGTGGTTCTCAACCTTCTTAATGCTATAACCCTTTAACATAGTTTCTCATGTTGTGGTGACCCCAACCATAAAATTATTTTTGTTGCTACTTCCTAACTAATTTTCTACTGTTACGAATCATAATGTAAATATCTGATACATGACCCCTGTGGAGGGTTCTTTCAAGAGTCAGGACCCACAGTTTGAGAACCACTGATTTACAAAAGAACCACTGATTTCTGCCATAGAGAGAGTTGTCGTGGTTCAGTCATTTGAATGGTTTGACATGGGGTCTGTTACAGTTTGGGAATGTGTTCATCTTCTCCAGAATGCCCAGAATGTACACCACTGATGAGGAGAATCATTTTTGGACTTCAGGGTTGGCCCTCCCTTTTGGAAGAGGAATCACTGCTCTTCCAACAGTTTGGGCACAGTGTCAGAGAAGGGGGCCTTTAATTGGGAAGCTTTTAATTCAGTGGCTAGTATGACCACATATAAAATGAAGTGTGAGGTATTTTGGTTTGATGAAAGAGTGGCTCTTGTTGCCAAGGGTGACTTTGTCCTTTGAGTGACAGGGATTTGCCAGGATTATCTTTTTTATCATTTTATGGTCTTTCTGTTGTTGGTTTACCCACTCTTACGAACCTTTATTATTAAAATCTTTAAAGACTAAGTCTGTTTAGAAGACTAAAGTCTTCTAAGTCTTTTGTGATGTCTAAGGGCCTTGTGTAGTTCTTCTCATTTATATCTGATATCAGGAGGAGCCTGAGAGGTGAAGAACATGGCCAAGATGGATTTGCCATTAACGGAGTCCTGTACATTTCTGAAAAGTCTCTAAGAGCAAGGTTTTGTTTGAGTCTGCAAGTGATACAACTTATTGTATCTTGTATGATAGTTTTAGAAACAGCTTTTTTTTATTCCTTCTATGAGAGAAGACAGTATATAATATCTTTTATTTCAGTCACGGAAAAATGGCTGGTAGTTCCATATCTATCTTAGGGATAGCAGTATCTCCAATGCCATAATGTACTCGTTGCCAGAGAGAGTGAATTGATCCTTTATTATACTGGTGCAAACTTTTGCTTCCCATCAATATTCTGTTGCCTTAAGTCATACTCGATACCATTCTATGAAGAAAGACAGGTCATGAATATGTCTTCAAGTTGTCAAGGTAAGGCTAGTAATTCAAATTTGTTTGTAATTTGTGGACTTTGGGTAAAGAAGGAGTCCAATTTTGTTTCATTTGAAAGTAAGAATTCAATGTGGACAATGATCTCTGTTACAGCTATTTATCAGAAAGGCCATTGATTAACAGAATAGGTTGCTTGGAAGGGGCTTCCAGAGTGGATATGTGTGTTGAAGGAGCTTACATATTGTGGCTGAGGAGATGGAGAGTGGAGAAGGAATATAGAGAAGGCTGAAGAGGGTGATCAAGCATGGAATGGTAAGAATCCACTTGGTCAGCACTATCAATGTCATAGTTGGAGTCAGATGCAGCTGAAGGGGAGGGAGGACACATTGAACAGAAATCAAGGATGTCTAAGTGACAGGTGATTTAAAAAAAAAGTCCAAATATAAGGAACTTTAGAACATCTGCCAATACATAGAGATAAAGATCAAGTTTGAAGAGACTATTCTGAATGAGGGTCATTTCTAAACCTCCTATTTGTCTAATGTATATGAGGGCTAGGTCATGTTGTCATAGAGCACCAGGTGTTTGGAGTGAATCTCTCTCTCTCTCTCTCTCTTTCTCTCAAGTAAGACAGACTTGTCTAATGTATATAAGGGCTAAGTCATGTTGTCATAGAGCACCAGGTGTTTGGAGTGAATCAATCTCTCTCTCTCTCTCTCTCTCTCTCTCTCTCTCTCTCTCTCTCTCCCTCTCCAGTAAGACAGGCTTGAGGTCATTTAGGAAACATCACAAAGGGAAGTCCTAGGGAGGTGTCAGTTGGTTGAGTATTGCCCATAATTTGAACCTATAGGAAGGAAAAAGACAATTCTGAGGAAAGAAAGACCAGATGAAAATAAGTAAAAGAGGGAACAACCAGAAGAAAGATGTGAGCCATAGCTGGTGAAAGCAGACCAAAGAGGGGTGTCCCCACTCTTTGGGTTATCTCCTGGAAGGGAGAGGGGGTACATGGAGGTTTTGAAAAGCATAGTCTGTAGAGTAATTGAATAAGTAGGCAGACCTAATTTTTGCCACATGAAAAGGTAAACAAAAACTGTCTGTCTGAGACCAAGAGAAGCTTTCTCTTCACCCAAGAGAGACCCCCCAGATTTTGACTTACCATTGTCCTGATGAACACCTGGCAGTGGCCATGGGCTCCAGTGATGTAGGTTGGTAATATAGGTCACCACATATGTTAGGTAGAAACTGAGGCCAGGGTCACAGGAAGCAAATGCTTTTACCAGTATGGCTAAGAATTTGTTCACCCTCTCTAGGCAGAGAAAACTAAGCGCTAAGAACAGCACTAACACACTTTTATTAAGGACTAGGGTTTATATGGAAATTGTGCTACAAGGCAGGAAGTGTAGGATTTGTGCAAGGTTGGCTGCAGGCTGCAGGAAGTAATTTTCTTGATCCTTTAGAAATGTTATCAAATAGGGAGTCACTATTTTTGTTTCAGACTGTGGTTGTTTGTGTTTCTTCCTTATTTATTTCTTATAAGTTCTTAGCTAAGCAAACTCTCAGTAGGATTGTACTGAGTGGTCATGATCTTTTTCCATCCAGGTAGAGCTCCCAAAAACAGGCCAAGGACAAAAGGCAAGCCATTTTTATTTAGATATCATTTTGTTTGGGTCATTTAACTATTTGGCATACAGTAAGAATTCAAGAGTAGAATATTAATTGCCATTGATGTTGGTATACTTTATTTTTATTCTGTTTAGTGTACATGATATCTCATTTATCTAAAATAACATCTTGGGCTGGTTTTGTTGTTTCTACCTCAGGAGTGTGCATAAACTCTATTTGGTTGCATTTTGTCAAGATTAAAGTATGATGATTAGCTTAAAAATAGGCATTGAGCCAAATTAGAGTAATTTATATCAAATATGTGACATTACACTCAGAGAAATCAAAATTGTATGTTGATTTATAAAAGATAATAAGCAGATGAACAGTGCGCTGGAAGCCCCAGAGGACATCCACGTTGAGCATGAAGCATATGTAGTGGCCTGAACCATAAACACTTAGCACTTGAGGTTTCCAAACTGGGAATGAATTTGTCCTGACATATTTGTTCCAAATTTCATGAATAAGCTGAAAATGAAATGACATGATGTCTTATATATTGTTTATTTGACTCAACACTTTGCTATGAACATGTTTTTAAAACAAAAACAGCATTTTCCAAAATGTTAGCATCAACTGAATTTTATATTTATTCCTGCATTATAAGGCAACATCTCTTTCAATAATACTATCTCATAAATACATCATATTCCTATGCTTAACAAAATACTATTTATTAAACACAAGTTGAACATCTTTAAAAACTATATAGATAGATGTTTTATCCCTATATCCCTCAACAGTCAACAATATGAAAATGTTCATAGTTAGAGGAATTGATTTTAATTATCTCTTAATTTTATGTTTTTAATGTTTAGCCCAGCTGGGTTTTTAACATAGAAATGCAAAAGGATTGGGCCCAGTGTACTAGGTAGTCATGGTTTTTGTAGCATATTAGATTTGATTTCAGGGAATAATAAAAATGATAAATTTTGCTTCTTTCTTAAAAGTGTCAAACTAATCCTAAAGTCAAGATGAATTAAAATGGAAAATCTTAATATTTAGGTAAGTCAGACATCAGTCTGTAGGTCATTACCTTAAAGTGTGGACCATTACATTTGTGCAGAACCAACGTTCAAACACACATCACCTCTATCCTTTTCCAGAATCATTAGAACTCCTGTTGGTGTTTTATCTTGGCACAGATAACTTTGGTTTTTGTCTGTTCATAAGTAACCTTCACTGTGAAAAGTTTACACTATCTTTCTGTGAGTGTTCATCAAAAGTAAAGAAAACAAAACTCAAAATGTCATATGACCTATCGTATAACCAAGCACAAAGCTCACGGGTATTCTAGAAATGATAACCAGATGGTTAAGATCACTAACTATATATGACCATAAAAATGTCAGTATCATGAAAATGCCTGGCTAAGAAAATTAAACAATATGCAGATTATGGAGAGTATACAGATTTCCAGCTTGTACTACAAACTGTGCTAACAAAAACAAATGACTGTGAAAGAAATATGTTTCCAGAAGTAAAATGTTAGATTAATTAAATTAAGTATTTCTTACCTCTTACCTTTTCCCTTCTCCCTCATTCTTCCCCTCCTTTTTTCCTTCTTCATTTCATTCATTTTTTTCATCCATTTGTTTCTCTTTTGTCTCATTGGCCAATGTTTATTTGAACCATTAATAGTCTATGAGAAACAGCAAGAACTACCCATAGGCCCAAACACAGATTAAACAAGATGAACAACTTTTCTTTAAAATGTCCTACAGTGGCCAAGAATAACCTACATGGCAAACATGAATTCGATAGTTTAACTTCTTGGGGCACTTTACTTTCAGTACTAAATGAGCTATGATCTTACAGTGTATGTAAGTTTTCAGTTGTCTATTTTTATTTACTATAGAAATATTTTGACAAAAAACCAAAATCAATACAAAGGCATTGCTCATTCAATGGCTAGAACTCATCCTCTTGGAAACCCCATTACATGGGTTATAGTATTACCTTAGTATCTGAAACATAAAATTGAGGAGGAAAAACATGGACTAGGGACCTATCTACATTGGTAGGATGCTTGCCTATCACACACATAGTCCTAGGTTCCATCCCTGGCATCATATAAACTGTGTGGAGACAGGAGGATCAGATGTTCATCTTGGCCTACATGGAGCAGCTTGGGATACTCTGTCTCAAAAAAAAAGGAAGAAAGAAAGGGAGGGAGGAAGGAAGAGAAAAGGAGGGGAAGAGAGAGAGGAAAGGAGAGAGAGAAAGAAAAAAAGAAAAACTTTGGAGAGGGCTGAAGATCAAATGGCAGAACTGGGACTCAGGACCACTTGCCTAATGCCAAAAGATCAAACATGAGCTATAAACACTCCAGACCTGTGTGTGGACAAAGTAATGCTTGCTTCTTTGGAGGCCTAAACTTTCTTTGTTTAGCACTTTTCAGGGGAAGGATTAAAGTGTCATTGGCACCTATAAAATTGCAGTTCATGGGGTTAGTTTTAAAGCATCCAAGCTCTCTGCTAAAGTGGAATGATGATTCCAGTATAAATAGAGTCAGGGCAGGAGATAAATCCAGCAATCCATTCCCATGGAATCTAAATTTCATGGAAAATATCTGTCTAAACATTTCAATTTAGAATAAAGAGTTCATAACATGGGAAATGGTAAAAGTGGAGATGAGGGCTTAAATTGAGGTGGGGAAGGAGGACAATACAGTTTTTCATTTATTTTATTTACAAAGAACCAAGAATTTAGAAAATAAAACTCCTTTCTCACACAGGGTCCCAGAAAAGCAGGAGGAAAGCAATGAACAGCAAGCACAGCCTGGAAAAGAGAAATCTGTTATAACCTGGGCAATGAAACTATCTCCAATCTCATTCTGCTCAGCCTGTTTCCTCATTTGTGGATATGGAATACTTACCAGCTATTATTTGACACAGAGAAGGTGCTGATAGGGATTTGACAGATTACATGTGCTAACTTTCCACCAAGAATTCCTGGAGCAGGAGCATGTCTTAGGAACGAGGAGAAGTGCTGACCGTGATGCTGTGGGCAAGTGGTGTGGGAGGTCCTTCTGTCCAGGTGCAGCTTTCATTGGTTAATGATAAAGAAACTGCCCTGGCCTGTTGATAGGGCAGAACTTAGGTAGGCGGGGAAGACAGAACTGAATTCTGGGAGGAAGAAAGCAGAGTCGGAGATGCCATGGATCCGATGCCAGAGTAAGACATGCTGCCGAAACTTAGCTGGTAAGCCACTGCCATGTGGCAATACACAGATTAATAGAAATGGGTTAAATTAAGATGTAAGAATTAGCCAATAAGAAACTAGAGATAATGGGTCAAGCAGTGATTTTAATGAACGCAATTTCTGTGTGGTTACTTTGGGGCTAAGCTAGCTGGGTGGCCGGGATGAACAAGTGGGCCCTCCTTGTTGGGCTGGGAATGCCACACTTGGTTGGTTTATCTTGTACCCTGTGACATGCCTATCTACTCAGAGAGTCAGGGAAACAAAAAGGCATACTGTTTTCAGTTTTACAATTTTAAAAAAATCCTGAAAAAATTTAAATAACCCTTTTCTTTGGCAGATAAAGTTTTCCCTAATGTAGTAAGAGGCATATATATGAAAGGTTAAAGGAGCCTCCATGAACATTGATAATGGTTAAATGTGGGAGAGATGATAGAGAAAACCTCAAACTCACCATGTTACAGCAAAGGGAGCACTGGAGATTAAGAATGGGACTGAGCATCGAGTGTTGGAGTTGTACCAACTTTGTTCTTTGTCTGCGATACCTGTGAAGTCCTGTGTTCATTCAGGAGTGGATGAAGCCTAGTCACTTTGGTCTTTGACCATATTTTCTAAACTGTAGTGTCACAAATCTTCTTACCTTACATTTTGTCTTGGTACTCCCACTTAGAAGCTACCTGTCAGTGTACATTTTCAACTCAGGAAGAAAGGAAAAGCCACACTGCTTTGTGTTTGTGCTCTGAGCTGCCTTAGAGTGTATGGATATTTTCAAGGTGCTAAGGCTGAAAACTCCTAACACTTTATTTTGTTTGATTAGTACATAATTAATTTGCACCTCAGATTTTTCAAAATACTAGTAACAGCAGAACCAATGGGCCCGCTCAGTAGAAATGCCAGGAAAGATGGCAGGATGCTTAGTAATTCCCACATTTATCAATACTACAGAAATGTTCACCAACGAGACCAGTGATCTTCAACCTTCCTAATGCTGTGACCCTTTAATACAGTTCCTCATGTTGTAGTGACCCCCTAACCATAAAATTATTTTTGTTGCTGCCTTATAACTGTATTTTTGCTGCTGTTATGAATTGTAATGTAAATAGCTGTGTTTCCAATGGTCTTAGGTAACTCCTGTGGAAGGGTCATTCAACCCCAAGGGGTCATGGCCCACAGATTAAGAACCACTGACCTCAATGCACCACAGCACACAGAATTTAAGAGAATAACCACAAACCTCAGATGAAACTTCATCAAAGAATTCAAAGAGTTTGAAGAAGACACAAAGAAACTTAAAAAGAAGTGATGCAAAAAAAAAATGCCTTAGTGATGCCCAAGAACATGAACATAAGACTAATGGAAATGACCATGGCAATCTAGTATTTCAACATGGAATTCAAAAAAAAAAAAAAAAAAAACAAACTGGAAGTGTTGAATAGGATTCAAGTGGAAATAAAGACAGAACTAAAAAAACCCCAATAATACAACTAGAAAACTCAAGGGAAAGCCTTACAAGTAGAAAAAATCAAGCAGAATATAGACTATCAAGCTCAAAGGTAGAGTATAGAGATGAAACAAGCAGAGAATGTGGAAACATTTTAAAGCACAGGAAAGGAACATAGAGGAAATGTGGGTCACCATGTAAAGACCAAATCTTCCTGGTGTAGAAATAGACTAGGGAGAAGAATCCCAGGTCGATGGCATAGACCAGGTCTTCAACAATATCATAGAAGAATTCCCTTCAAACTAAGGAAAGACATAACAATACAGATACAAGAAGTACACAGAATGCTAAATAGACAAGACCAGGAAAGTAATTCCATGCAGCATACAATAGTTAAAACACTAAGTATGGAGAACAAAGAAATACTAAAGCTATGAGAGAGCAAACATAAGCCACATATAAAGGAAAACTCATAAGAATAACAGCTGGTTTCTCAATGGAAGCTTGATTTCCTAATGGAAGCTGTCTGATCATCATTGGCAGAGAAACAGCAGGATTAAATGACACCATACATCAAATGGATATAAATTCAGCAGTTTCAATATGCAAAACAACTCTTTCTGCATATTGCAGGGTCCATGAAAATCCATTAATACCATAAATAGCATATAATTCTGACTTTTAGACAAAGTCGTACAGACTTTGAGGCATTTTACTTAAATTTTCTGATTTGTAAAATTAAATTGTAAAATTAAAATTTCTGCTTCTCCTGATTTATTTGCATCAGTATAGAATGTAGGGCTCCAGATATTGGTGTTTCCCATACAATATGAGGATAGATCCAATTAGTTTTCTCTATAAATTGAATTCTCTTGCTTTTGGGATATTTGTTGTTGATTTGTATTCTGTTTGGATTATGCTTAGAAAAAAATATTGTTTCTAGAAATGCCCTGTCTACAATCCCTTTTTAGGTGACCTTGTTTACTGCAATTGAAATGCTTAATGTTGGGGAATATGATTTTAATGTGTGTGACTTTTCTTCATGCTGCATTTGTTTAACTCTGCAAAGCTGTGATTCTTTCTCTATCTAAAACACCTGATAGTCCTAATAAAGAGCTGAACAACCAATAGTGAGGCAGGAGCAAGGATAGGTGGAGCTGGTGAGCAGAGACTATAAATAGAAAGAGAAATGAGAAAGAGGAGCAGCAAGAGAACAAGGAGAGGAGGACCTCAGGGGCCATCCACCTAATCACTTAGCCAGCCATGGAGTAAGAAGGAAAGCAAGATGTACAGAAGTAAGAAAAGGAAAAATCCCAGAGGCAAAAGGCAAATGGGATAATTTAAGTTAAGAAATACTGGCTAGCAACACTTTAAACCAAGGAAGGCATTCATAAGTAATAACAAGCTTCCATGTGTGTGATTTATTTGGGAGCTGGGTGGTGCGACCCTCAAAGAACCAAAAGAGTAAAACATCATACAACAGTCTGTAATTAATATTAAGCCTCAGAGTGCTTATTTGAAAACTAGTGGGCAGGAGAGAAACCTCCAGTTACAACTTGACATTTCGATTTTTCTTAAAACTTCTGGAAATCACCGCTCCTATCCAAGCATCATCATGGTCATAAGATTCAATATTAATTGTATCTCTGATCTAATCCTTCAGGAGTGTTGATCTTTCCTTTAGAGGCCTAATTAACCATTTGCAATGTACATTAGCATTTTCAAAAGTCAGAGATTCAATTATTATTTGTCTACGTTCTGAATCTGGCATCATTCTCTTTACTGCTGAAGTCAATTTTTGTAAGAAATCTGTGAAGGTTTTCTTGGTTCCTGTATAAATTTAGTAAACGCCTCAATTTTCTTTCCTACATTTCCAATTCTGTCCCATGCAGTGAAAGCTTCTGCATGGCATAAATCCAGGGCATGGTCATCATATCGAGACTGCCTTTGTTTATCAGCATAATCTCTTTCTCAAAGAAGTTGGTTGTGGGGTATTTCTATACCTCTAGCCTTACTTCATTGTTCAATGTCTTAGAATCAGGAAAAGTGAGCACTGTTTTGTCAAATTACAAGTTGATTCCTAATCATGGTATTCAAGGATCTTCTTAGTACGGAGCCAATTAATTTTAAGCTTTAAATTTTCAAACAGAGTTTCTATTTTACATTTTCTGTAGCCAACTTCCTGTTCATCTAACAGTCTGTTTCCAATGGGCGCCCCTGTCTCTGGTGTATTCTGTACCAGGGTGATTCCATCTCCAATCTTTTCAAGCTGAAACACTGCTTGCAGCCTCGGCCCCAGTTGGTTTTCATACTTAACATTCTGTTTCATACCTCATAGTTTCACAATTGCAGTACTGAATCAACTTCCATTTTCACAGGAAAAGGAAACTAATAAATTATTTTGCATGAAAGGCTTGTTATGGGGTCATTGACTTGTTTCCCTGCTTTTCCTAACATGTCGTTTCCTGGAAGTAAACAGGGCAACTGAAATTGAAGCTCTCACTTCATTTTTCTTCTCCCCACAACTCTGGTTCATTTGCAGTGCTATGTCATATTTTTATACAGCTCCTCACATTTGTATATGCGCACTTACACCCATTGTTATTATTTTAAATGCCTTTAAACATCAAAAACAAAATACTCTGTAATTTAACTTTTAACTGAGTAAATGATTTACCAGATTTATTAAAGTCCACACACACATATCCAATGGGCACCCTTGTCTCTGACATCTAGCCTTATTTCATTGTGGTCAAATGAAGTATAAGATAGTATTTCTAAGTTGAGACTTGCTTTGAGTCCTAAAATATGATAATTTTTAGATAAACTTCTATGACCTGCAGAGAAGAATGTGTATTCAGTGTTTGAGCGTCATGTTCTGTAGAGGTCTATTTGATTTATGATATTTATCTCCAATGCCCTCAGTTTCTCAATTCACTCCTGTCTTTTTGTTTGTTTAGTTATTTCCTGTCTCACTTTTATTCTTGATTTCTTGAGACAGGGTGTGTTAGCCAGGGTTCTCTAGAGGAACATAACTCACAGACTTATATATGGGACTTATTCTAATGGCTTACAGATGGCTGTGCCCTGAGAGTGCTAGGACACATGATTAAGCATGTTTCTAAATTTGTAATATTTAAATTTTTTCTTAGACCATGGGAATTTCCAAAACTTAGGGTTGGAGGAAGCTAACTGTAAATGGTTGCAAAATATTCCACTAATGATGTGTCATGCCTTATCTGGCCTCCTGAAGCTGCGCACATGGCCAGTCTAGCGTTTTGTCTACAGTGACTACACACCTGTCCTCCACTCCTCTCTTGGATAAGCCATGAAAGCAATTAGGAGAGCATTAACCCATGTTTTCTTTGAACCAGGTCTTTTGAGGTGGATACCAGGAAAGAAATGGGTTCAAAGTTGATACTCCCAGCTGAGCAATAAGAGTCTGCTGAGACAATTCGTGGAGGGTAATCCAAGATCCAATTTTCCAGTAAATTATGTTAAGATATATTTTTTGTCTAATAACAATATATTAAAAACAATGCTAGAGTGCCAGGCGGTGGTGACACATGTCTTTAATCCCAGCACTTGGGAGGCGGAGGCAGGTGGATCTTTGTGAGTTCGAGACCAGCCTGGTTTACAAGAGCTAGTTCCAGGACAAGTCCAAAGATATGGAGAAACCCTGTCTCAAAAAACAAAACAAAACAAACAAACAAAAAAACAACTCTAGGAATGGTTACTATTTTGAATGTGTTCAAGTTTACGTGGATTCAGTAACAATATTGGAAAGGAAAATAGTTGACTAACTCATAACCATTATTATAGAAACAATAACTTTTAACATTGATTGAAAATTTGCTCTGTGCCCAATGCAAAGAATTTGATGTAAGCCATCTTACTAATTAGAAAGCTATCAGATGGACACAGTGAGCTCTACCTACACAACCAGAGGCACTGGGTCCTTTGTTACAGTTTCTTAAGGAGTAGAGACCAAGCTGTTACCTACTATATCATACTTCTCATTCTGAATCAGAATGGACACTGTAAATTATGAGAACAGGATTAGCAGATTAAAAATCAAAGACCCAAGAGAAAAAGTTGTCTGCCTTCCCAAAACTAAATGATTAGTGATGGTGAGGTCAAGTTCAGACATATCGAAGGCAAACGTGTTTATATTTCTTCATAACTGCTGCTGCTGTGAGCAAGAAGGATTCACTCCCCTCAAATGTGAGGGCTGCTTCCTCTGACACAGACACTAGACTTGGTGTGTAGTATCTGGCCTTGTGGGCAGGAGAAAAGCTAGACTTTGGGCTTCCTTGATTCTGTTGGAGAAAGCATGACCTTTCTCACACTCTCTCTGTCTTCTGTCTCATGGTTTCCCTATTTCTCTCTACCCACTCCATAAGTTACTGAGTACCCTCCCTTTTTTTCCAGCCAAGAAAAAAAGGATTGCATTTCCATCTAGGCTATGTAGACAGTCTGATTTTCAGCCGACTTGGGTCTCGATGTGACCCTTCTCTCGGCTCCCTAAACACACTTGCCGCCACCCTCTCTTCTTTAGGAAGGCGTCTGTGCCCCTGCTGCAGTGACACACAGCTGGTTTCCAGAAAGAGCCGGACTAAATCCTGCAATTGTGGGTCCAGAGCATTTAGCTGCAACTTGAATCAGTTTCAGCAAGACCTGAAACTGGCCTCCACACAGGAGATAACGTACCCTTCTGGCAGATAGTTTTTGTCTTCTGTCCAATTTTTTGAAAGATGGAATTTTGAAACTATTTTCTTAAGCTCTCAGCATTCTTATTTTGATCTTCCTTGCCTAGGGAACCCGAGATTTTCTCATCGCCTGGATTAGCATAAGCAGGAGTGATTCTTGAAGGTGTTAGGGTTTTTTTCAAAAAGCAACGAGACTTGAAGTACAAGACAATGACTTCTGGATTGAAGCCAAGTCTAAGGTGGCTCTAAGGTTTTTTTTTTTCCAGCACCTACTAATTTTGACCTGGAAAGTGTTGTTGTTGTTGTTTCGTATCCTATTCCTTTCAAGTAGTGTATTGAAACTATAGAAATAAATCAGAAATTTTCCAAACCTGATGAGATCACTTTAAGAATTAAAAGGACTGGTGGTGGAGTACACCTTTAATCCTAGGACTTGGGAAGCAGAAGCACGTGGATTTTTACAAGTTCGAGGCGATCATGGTCTACAGAGCAAGTTCCAGGGAGAGCAGAGGCTATACAAGGATATGGATGGTTTGTGTATGGGGGGAGGGGAGGGATGGGGAGTGGGGAGGGACCTTTTTTCCTCACCCTAATCTCTGGAATTGAGAACTCCCAACAAGACCTCAAGGACTTTGGAAACTGGAAGGAAGCAGTCCCTAGCGTTCTCGGTTCCACTTTCCAAGAGAAAGGCGGGAGGGGGCAGGGGGACAGAGGAGAATGTTTGAAAGCAGTAGCTGGAGATAAGGAGATGGGGTATTCCTGGAGTTAGGGAAGATGGGGGAACAATAGGTAGGAGACCAAGAGAAAAGAGAGGACACCTGCCAGGAGCCTAGGGATAAGGTAGCAGTGATGGGGCTCAGGAAACAGAAAGGTAAGGGGGCGGGGACACCTTGCAGCGGGTCACGGGGCGGGGACGCCAGGTGTAGGAGGCCCGGCGTCCTGCGTGGGAGGAGCGAGCTGGCGCCGGGAGTGATTCACCTTTCCCGGCCCTTCTGGCTCGCCCCAACTCCGGATCTGGGCGGAGGGGCCCTGGGGCGTGTTTCCCCACCCCTTGCGGACTTCGGAACTGACTCGGACAGACTGGCGCCGGAACAGGAGTGGTCTCTACTGGACGAAAGCTTGGTGGGTTCGGGTCCTGCAAGAATGCGGGCCCTGTCGGCCGTGGACGCACTTGCCAGAATGCGACCCCCTGTCCGGGACCCCAGGGCGGCGGAGAACACTCTCACGGCGCGGCCAGAGAGCAAGAGCGCGGTGGAGAGACTGGCGGCCGACCGCGCCAAGTACGTTCGGAGCACGCCGGGATCCAGCCAGGGTTCTGTCTCCGAGGGCAGGGTCCCTGAGACCCCAGGGGTGCAGCACCGCAACCCAGTTCCTTCGGCACTAACTCCAGCTCCCGTAGCCCGCAGGGTTATCGCTCGGAAGCCGCTGAGACCTGATTCGTTGGTCATCTACCGACAGAAATGCGAATTCGTCCGAGGGCCAGGAACAGACGGTTCCAGAGGGGGGACGGTGAAGAAGTTTTCCCAGGGGTCTCCCAAGGACAAAATGCCAGTGGCCCCTGAGACGACCGTGGTGTCAGGTGAGGGCAAGACGAAGGAAACAGAGGCTACTTGGACCAAGTCCGATCAGGCGGTAGCCACTAGCCCAGCCTCTCCGTTATCACCTCCCACCCCTGTAGTGGCCACGGAGTCCCCAGATGTGCCTTTGAAGGTGGCTTCGAAGGTTCCAGTCGCACCCTCCGCAGTGGAGCTACGGGTGTCGCGTCGCAGAGGATTGCAACGCTCTCAGTCAGATCTCAGCTCCCGCTACTCGATAGCCAGGGCCGAACCCGACAACTTCTTCCTTTATTGCGGCCTGGAACCTGAAGTGGTGGAGGCTCTTGGGAGAGAGAACTTCTCTGCTGGATCCGACTGTGTTACATTCAAAGTGCGGAGCGTGAGCATGGCCACTTCTGATAGTAGCTTCTCCAGGCACAGCGAGGACGGGCTGCAAGAAGAGGAGCTCATGGAGCAGATGCCTAGCACCACCTCTGTAGTAGAAAGGAACGCCCGTATCATAAAGTGGCTGTTTACCTGCAAGAAGGCCAAAGAAACCCCCAGCCAGAGATTGCAGGGACCTGCCTGATTGACGTCTAATCCAGGTTAGAGGGTGAGGTGTGTGTTTATATGTGTTAACTAAACTGGGTGCTGGCCAATCACAGCTCCTGGTTAGAAAACAGAGCCTACAGTATGAAGGCTGGCAGTTGCCCTCCTAGTGTTGAATTTGAGTACCTGGAAAGGTCATTAAGTTAACGCTCTCCCTGCTGGCTTATTGTAGTGTAGATGGTAGAAGGCAGAAGTACTAAATGGTTCAGCCGCGGTCTCACTCTCCCCTTAACTCCTGTTTTGAAAGTAAACTCTGAGGCTTAGGCAGTTATGCACCCGGCCAAACTCCTGGTGGGCCTTTCTGATGTCCTCCAGACATTCTCAGCTCCCCTGAAGCCCTGATATCCCACTTCCAGCAAGACACTGGGGATCCCCCACCCCCAACCCTAAGCTTTGAGGTCTTGAGATCTTGGTACTCCTTTAGCAAGAAAAATATGTTTTGTTGTGGTTTTTGTTTGTTCGTTTTGCCAGAGATGATAATACAGTGTCTAAGCACCTCCTGGTCCAGGAAGTAACCACGTACTTCTCTGTCCTCGGCCTGTGCAAAGAAACTAAGGCTGCACACCCTCCCTCTTTCTCTTCTGTTTCTAATATACCTTGGGAGCAGGAAGGAGAAGACACCTTTAAAGGAGTATTGTTGAAAACAAGGCATTTAAACATTTCAACAGGGTTTTTGTTATTGTTGTTCATTCTGCCTTTGAGAGCAAGTTACTGTGAAAATTTTAAAAAATCACATTTTCTGTCCCTGAGATAAATACTAACTGAAGACGCCTTATTAGAATATGAAATTCCACAGGGGCAGACACTTAGATGCTTATATTCAGCCAACCTGTGTTTATGAATGAGCTGTTGAGTGGTCTTTATACAGAGACATGAATTTGTTTTCTTGATTTCATAAGACTCAAACTTAGTTCTTCATTATAATTTATTGAAGATTTGCATATTACACTAGTTCAAGTCCCCAAGGAAGGTATGCAAATAATAACAACAAAATAACAGAAAACATTGCATCAGTTTGTATTTTCACGAAATTGTCTTTGAATCTGAGCCATGTGGGTGGTGGCAAGGGTACCATGGTGCAGCTCTGAGCACTGTGGTGTGACTTAGAGAGGGGTAATGGATGAGTGGGTATGGGGGGAGAAGAAACCAGCAAAGGGCTCAGCCAATCCCACAGGCACACATGCTAGGGCTGACTTATTTGTCTATAAAAGGGAAAGAGACAGAGAAAGGTTGTTCAGCTTCTGCGTTTTATCTTCTGTGTAGTCAATAATCTGTATTCTGTTGTTTTTGCTGTTCTGAGAGTGAAACACAAGAGAAGAAAAAATTGCCTATTTGAATGAGGCGTAAGACAACATAAATTGCCATAAGATAAACTTAGGGTGTAAATAATGGTGTAACAAGATGCTGTACCAATAAGCTAAAGTAAAACCCAGAGAATACTCACCCATATTTTCTCAAGACTTCTGGGTGGTTTTGGCATCATCACATGAAATATGCTCCATAAACTTAATCTACTTAACCCATAAAGCAGCCTGTGCTATGTAAGCACTGCAGAGAGATCTGGAACATTGGGACAGTGAAGTGACATTGCTGGGCACTCTCTAGCTCCTTGAGCTGGTGTTTGAGCCCACAGCTCCATTCACCTACTCCGATCCAGGTGGCTAACACCAAAGCTGATAGCAAAGTATGCATCTGTGGTTCTAGTTTTTCTTCTAGCTTACGTTTGTGTTGAAATAGGATTGCATGAAAATTACAGAGTATCTGAGATGATCAAAGGTGGGATTTAGAAGTGAAAGACTAAATGCCATTTACATCAGTGGTTCTCAACCCAAGGGTTGTAGACCCCTTTGGAGCTCTAACAACCCTTGCACAGGTGTCAACCAAGACCATCAGAAAACACTGATATTTATATTACTATTCATAACAGAAAAATTACAGTTATGAAGTAGCAAGGAAAATACATTTGTGGTTGGGGGTCACCACACATGAAGAACTATATTAAAGGGTCGAAGTAATAGGAAGGTTGAGAACCACTTACGTTAATGAGTGTTTTCTTCACTTAGTAGACAGAGACCTATGATTTATAATAAAATATCCTTCTTGGAATTAAAGCATAAGTTTATAAGTTTCTTACCCAGTGGAATAAAAATGTTTGCTGGTCAAAATTGAAAATAGCATAACTGCATACAAATCATAGAATTTTCATACCACCTCCTAGGGACATGTGAGTAGATGGACAGTCACACATGGACAATATTAATAGTGATTCCCAGAGTATAAATCATGAGAATTAACCTTACATTTTCAATTTTCAATTATCATCCTATCCATCAATTTATCAAGTTATTACCGTGATAAATGTAGGTTTTCCTGACTTTTTAAAAAATAAAATACACAAATTTCTGGTTTTAATATTCACATAAAAGAAATAACTTGTTCTTGGGTAGTTAGAGATAAACATGGCTTGATTTTTGGATTAAAAAAATCAGATATTGACAGTCACCTTTCCATTTCTTTTTTTGGAAAGAAAGAGTACCTGTGGAAGTCCTAGATGTATCTAATATTTGGAAGACAGGTACTTGGTTCCCTTCTTGGTCTGCACTGGGAGCTCGACAGTGTCTCCAGGAACAGAGGATAAGCAAACAAGTGACCAAAAGATACTAAGGCCATCCTTCTCTGCTTCCTGGCCAGCACCTGGTCCTATAGGAGATGCTAGTATTTGGAAAGGATGAAATCTGTTGCCTCGAGTGTTCTATCAGACAGCCTACCTTGTTTTTGGTTTTGTTGCCCAGACCTAGGCCAGTATTCCTAGGTGGAAGGTTTTGCCAGTATTCCACTGTATGAGTTGTTGAAAGAAAAGAGAAATTTCAAAATTACACGAAAAGGTTTGTAGAGAGAAATATTTTTCTATCAAAGAACCCAGATAAAAACACTCTTTAACATACCTAAAATTTTTTTTCAAAACTTAAAATACAAAAAGATGTCTTGAAATAATAGAACTATTATAAAACCAAAGAAAGGAGTAGCCATATTCTGTTGTACATTTTATAGCAGATGAGGAGTTACTCATGGTTCATTTCTGTTTTCTCCACAGGAAGCAAACTTTTCCATGACGAAGGGACCCTTAAATTGAATGGACTTCTGAGCCATGTGTTTGATTCTGTTGGCCAGGCTTGTATATTAGCCATGGTGAAGTACTGTGGTGAAGATGGGTGGGAAGATATTAGTAGCTGTGAGAGGCATCCTCCTTGTAAGAGTATATCTCAAAAGGCAGCTGAAGAAATGACAGCTGTTGGAGAATATTTTCAGGACCTTTTTTTTGTCTGACATACTGACAGTTTCTGCAACGTATTTTGATAATATGTAAATAGATGCTTTCGAAGAAAAGAAGAAAGAATAAAATCAAGCATGGATGTGGTAGTATACTCCTTTCAACTAATTTATGCAACTTAAAGCTCTTTAAGCACGAAGAGGCATTCTACTTAAGTGTTGTGGCTGAGACCATCACTTGGCACATACATTGGTTTCCAAGCTTTATTATAACTAAACTGTAGTTATTCCTATACTATACAATTGATAGTCTTTTGTAATGATTCAAAGAGGACATTTAAAATCACTTTATGGTTTCATGGTTCATTTTTTTAATGCCACTTTCTTCTTGGCCATAATATAAAAACACCCATTGAGAGATTCATGAGACTAGAGATCATGCAAAAAAAAAAAAAAAAAGTCCTTTTTTTTGTACTTGTTCAATGTGTGTGTAATTAGGGAGGTACATGAGAGCATGGAATATAAGATAACAAATATTTATTTATTGGGGGAAAAAACTCACAATAAGGATAGAGAACCACAGACCTCTGTGGGCACTGGAAGCTGTAAGCTGAACTCTGACCACCAACCAAGAGAAAGCAAGCACGCTTCCTGTCTGTGCTTAGGGTACCTCAGACAATGCCTTAATAGGCCAATGCCCAAGAGGCTATTGGCTGAATGAATTCCCACAACAGCTCCCCCTTTTGTCTAAATAAGAGAGTTCTAAACCTAATGCAAAACTATATACAATAAGAACAAATATCAAGTATTGTCCAGGAAAAAGAAAGGGCAAAAATACACACACAAAAATAGAACTACTACCCACATGAACAGCCTCAATCAGGAAACACAAGCTACATGTTCAGTCTAAGGTAATAAGTAAATAACAGAGATTATTTCAATAGCTGTCCTATCCTGAGAAGTCTAAATCTTATACTAAAATGTCTTAGCCAAGTTAGAGAGGAAAGTAGCTATGACTATTTAGTCTTCAACCTCATTAAGGACCTGAGAAGGCAAATAATATTTCCTGAGTAAGCAGTGGTACAAGCGAACAACTTCTAAAAGATGTGAGAAATGACAGAGACAGCTGGCTATCTGGACAATCATCCGAAGACTCATTTGTAATGTTGGGGCAACCAAATTTGGCTAAGACCTAGAATATCTGACAAACCATTTTCAGAGGCAGGAAAATTCGAAAGACTATCCTACCCTGTCTTCACAAGATTCAGCCATTGTTTTTGCTTGTAGCTTGCTTCTCAGGTTTGGACAGCGTGCATTTTGTCAGTAGTCAAGGCAAGGGCAATTCTGTGCCCAAATACCAGTTTTGCCAAGAAGAAAACAAGCTCCAAGTGGAGTGTCTTAGGTGTCCAACATTCTCTCAGGAATAGATTGTTGCTGCCAGGAGCAACAGTGTCTTGTGTCAGCAGAATCCTGAGTTATTTAGATGCCATATTCTACAGTTCTTTGAAGAGTTTGAAGATTACCTGTCTATGTGGAATACAACCTCTGTGCATCTAGAGAACCTGACTAGCCTAGCTATAAGTATGACAAACATGGGTGACTATTGACTTGTAATTCCTAAAACTATATAGCTTAAAGGCTAAGGTTTCACATTATAAAATTAAGCAATCTTTAAACAGATATGCAGCAAATGAGGACAATGATCCCAAAATGTAAACAATATATGTAAGTATCTTGATCAGAGATAGAAATGTATAGTGCAATATGAAAAATATATCCTAAAATTGCATCAGTATGCAAAATATCTTAAGCAGAGGTAGAAACATGCATGCATACAATATGACAGAATAACTTTGCATAGGTACACAAATTTTGTAAACAGAAATAGGAGCATATTCAATATAACAAATATAATTTGAATTTGTATCAATATACAAATTATCTTAGACAAGGATACAAAGATAATTTTACAGTTCAGTTTCTTGAGATTTAGCCAAGATTTCACAATGTTCCCAGTAGAGTGTACTCCATAGCACCCTCATCCTTACCTTCTAACGGGGATAGATACTGGTTCACACATAAGGAGCACTTCCCTAGCCTGAGGTCTGGTTCCACTTCACATATCATAAAATTAAGTTTGGCATCAATTCATTGTTTGCAGAGGATGTGTTTGGAAGCAAGGTCTGCTCCTGGGGTTTGTGAGGTTCTAGGTTCTGAGTATGCGTCACAAGTTACTGAGCCCTGGGTTATGAACTTGTCTGTAATGTTCACAATAAAAGGATTTTAGATTCAGTATGTTCTGAGAGAAAATATGTGTGAACAACAACCCCCTGAAAAATTGTCATCAATTCTTTGAAAGTTTACTGTATGTTTTCAAAATGTATTCCTTAATTTTAAGATATGAGATATGAGAAAAGATTATGGAAGAAATTTCTAAATGGTAATATTTTATATCATTCCATTTTGAAATGTCCCTACTTTAGTTTAAAATGTATTATGTGTAACTGTTTTATTTTAAGAGTATCTTACAAAATATTTAGTTTTTCATTTTCTAGTCCTCAGGTGGTTTCTTTTATTTCACATGGCTTCCCTTTCATCAGTTCATTTTTACAAAATGTTCTCTTTTGCCATCTTTTCATGCATGCTGTTTATTTAAGCATTTATCTTTTGTTTGCAAGTGGAGCTCTGTGAGACTTGTTTCAAATATGTCACAGATGATTATTCCTGGGGTTTTGCCTCTCAAGGCGGCTTGGGAAGTGTGACCTGTGCCACCCCACCAGTGCTACTGTTTTGCATATCACTGTATCACACTTAGTTTCAAGAGATGTCACAATGACAGCAATTTGTAAAAGATCTTTCGGTATGTGCAATTCTTTATTTTCAGGTGCCCCATTAGTTTTATATGTAAATGTCTTGAGAGAAAGATTTTGGGATGGAGAGATGATTAAGCAGTTAAGAGGGCATGAGATTTATACTTTTGTCACCTGAGTATTGATTAAGTTAATGCTGCAAAGCATAATATATAAATAATTAGATATGTTGAAATTAGATATGTTGAAAAGAAGAAAGATAGTAATGATAGCCATTCAATGGTAGCCTTTTCAACTGCTACATGTGAACAGAGTAACAGTGTCCAGATTAAAAGATACTGAAATGCCAGGGCTTTTCCTCATTCTCTATGAAAATATTTATATCTACATCTCTCTGGCAGTGGAAGAAAAGGTGACTTTGCTGTTCTCTGCTTGTTCCAAGAGTTTATTGCAATGCTACAATTGGTGCTGCCTTGACCTTGACATATGACTGCCAACAGGTGGGGCAATCCTGAAGTGAGATTGTGGTTCTGTGATCTTCTCCTCACCAAAGGAAAGCCTTTCCAGACTTGGTCAAAGGAGATGCATGGTGTTTGAAGTCTTCAGCTCTCCTACTTCTGTTTATATTTACTATATGGCTGTATTAAAACTGTTTTAGAGTATTTATCTCTTTAGTTTTCCTTAAATATACCATGAATCATATGCTTAAAAATACTTTTTTCGTGTTTTAGTACTAGCATCCATCACTGAAAAATGAACATCAAAATAAAATGAATACACTTTATCATTCAGGGAAGGCTACTGTGAATTTCTTAAGATGGTTCCCTATCTGTCCAGCACAACTGGGTACGTTTGGACCTGAAGGTAAGGCAGGTGAGGAAGTCTGGTCTCTTGTGGCAATGACCAAGCCAGGCCAGTTTCACTTTCAGACTTGCTATGACTTATGCCTACACAGAACAGTATCCAAGGGATCCAAAGCCTCTTCTCAGCCTCCACACATTCATGTGCACATGTGATGCAAATAAATTCATTCAACACAACACATGTATACACATTTAAAAAATTCTTAAATGAAAATAGAATCTGACACACTTTCTGTGAAGCAGCATATTCTGAAGGGCTTTCCTGCCTTATCTTGACAATGTTTGGCAGTCACTTTGTTTTGTGTCCTGCTTGTCCAATTAGGACAACATACTATCAGAAGTCAAGGAAAGGGCATTTTCTTGCCCAGTGGCTTACTTTTGCCACAAAGAAAATAAACTCCATGTGGAGTTTCTTCAATGCCTAGCATCTTCTCTGAAGTAGATTAGTACTGCCAGGAGCAGACATGCCTCATTGTCATGATAAAAGAACCTATGTTATTAAAACATCTTGAATGCCATATTCTGAAGATCTCTGAAGTGTTCGAAGATGACCTGTCTATCTAAAGTATATCTTTGTTTGATCTCAAAGACATATATAATGGACTACAAGTTCAAATATAATAGGTGATTAACTACTAGCCTGTATTCCTAAAGCGTAATAATAAATTTCAAGGACTAAAAATTTGCACTGCTTTGTTAAATGAGTTGTATAGGTACAATACCTTGAAGAAGGGTAGAAGTGCATATATAGCATGTTCTAACAAATCTCAAATTTGTATTTATACAAAATTTGTGTACAACATACAAAAATACAATCTAATGTAAAACATTTAAAACTAGTAGTTGCTTTTTTAAAAGTAGATTCAATAATCTACCTTTTATCTTATTATATCTATATCCCCTTTTTTCTTTTCTAAACAAGAACCTTGAATCTAATTTCCCTTGTTTAGCTCTTTTCCTGACCATTACCAATAACAACATGTAACAATACCCCTAAACAATGAAAAATACCCATAACCCATTGAACGACCAAAAACCACCCACCCCCGCCTCTTAGGAATGTGGGAGTCCTATCTTTATTTCCTTCTGTCTGGGGGTGACAGTATATTTACAGAATCCTGAAAAGAAAAAATTGGGTTAATTGTCAAGTCCTGGGAGAGGTAGCTGTATCATTTGTTGTTCAGTCTCTGCATAATGGGAAAGTCCAGGACTTGTCTCAAGTCCTGGCTAGAGTAATCTGTTAGGCTGGATCATCTCAACTAGCCACCCCAAAATTGTTCTGAGCAATTTGTAGTCAAAAGACAATCTTTAGGTGGTATTTTTTCAGCATAGTAGTGTTATCATAGTCCTGGAGGAATCATTGTTGTGGGGCTCTATCCTTCTTTTGGAGATTGCAAAGGTCACTGTTAGGCTTGCTCATGGTTCACTACAGAAAATTGATATTCAAGTAGATGAAACCATTTTCTATAATTATTTAGTCCTTTATATAACCATTAATATCATGACAAAAAGTTGAAAACTATATATATTAATATTATAAATCTTATACCTTAAGAAAAGCTTTTAAAGAGCCAATATAAAACCAAAATATTAACAGATTAGTCCTTAAATATTTCTTTTCTGTCCCATAGCAGGTGGCTTTTCAGACATGAGACAGAGATTTTGAATTTCACTTTAATAAGCATGCTTGGGTTTAGAGAAGGAGAGAGCCATACTCCAATCCAAAGCCTACTTTAATATTTAATTGGACTGGAGCTACAAAAAGACCATTTGCATTATATGTCTGTAGAGAATAGCAGAAACAAACATTTGGGAAAATTTACAAAATTTTATCCTGTTGGAAATGCGATATACCAATAAACCAATTTAGTACTTTTCTTGAGACATTTCTTTCTGGATGATTTGTCCTTTACCTTCAGATGTCTTATTTGTCCTGTGATCTTCAGATTCCTTAGCTGGATACCTTTATTCTCCTGAAAAGACAGAAACAAAACCCTTCCCCAACCCTGATTTTGGGGAGACATTTTTTGGCAAGATATATCTGATCAAATGAAAAGCATTTGTAAGTTTTATAGGGTAGTTTAGATCAAGTGGTGATATTGTTTGATGAACTATCATCTCCTCTAATTTAGAGGTGTCTTTTGTTCAAGGTGAATCTCTATCAATTTTGATGGTATTCATAGCTTTTCTTCTCCTGTGGAAACAAAAGCAAACCCCTTTTCCAACATAGCACATGTTCTGGTTTCCATTCTGAGGTCACCAGATCTTTACAGTATATCAGCTGATTTAATGCTGTAGTATTTTTTTTATTTTTATTTATTTTTTTATTTTTTTATGCTGTAGTATTTTTTCTACTATCAAATGTCTCTCTGTATCTGCTGCTCCTTTCTCATCAGTGTTTAGAGAATTCAAAGTTAATAAAGTATTCAGTAATCTATTTCTGGGGTCTTTATTATTTTTTTCTGTTTATTTAGCATATCTCTTACAGTTTGATTTGATTTTTATATAACTTCCTTGCTTGTAGGATTATGTGGTATATCTGTAATATGCTTCATATTATACTAAGCAAAAGACGGTTTCATTTTCTTAGAGACATACACTGGAGCATTGACTGTCTTTATTTGTACAGGTATACCCATGATGGTCATAACGTCTAGCAAATGTATGATTACTGAATCAACCTTTTGTGAACTCGAAGCAGTTGCTCATTGAAAATCTGGATAGATACCAATGGTGTTGTGTACATATTTTAGTTTTTAAAATTCTACAAAATGGAACACATCCATCTTCAGATTTCATTCCTTCGATTTACCCTTTGAGTTACTTCTTGCATGTAGTGGTGCTTGGTTGTATAAAAAACAAGGAGGACATTTCTTTACAATTTCCTTGTCTTGTTGCCATGTAATGGAAAAGTCTTTTTTTAAACCTGTGCTATTGACATATTTTTTATGAAATTATGAGCCCTCCAGCACATTTCCAATCAATAATTGGTCAGTTTCTGCATTATCTTGTGCTAGAGAATCTGGCAGACCCATATGGGATTGGATGTGTGTTATGTATATGGGATGATTCCTATTCTTGATTTTGTATCTTGTAAGTGAATAAATAATAAAGCCAATTCTGTATCATTTGGTATAAATTCAGTGGTTTCAATATGCAAAGCAACTCTTTCTACATATTGGGAATTGGTAACTATGTTGAGAGTTTCTTTAAAATCCCTTAGAACCATAATTTTGATTTTGGACAGAATCACAAGGGCTTTCTTCCACTTTACTTAAATTTTCTGATTTTTAACCTGTTTTTCCTGATTTGTTTGCATCAATTTAGAATGTAGGGGCTCCAATTATTGGTGTGTCTCATACAACGCAAGGAAGTATCTAGTTAGTTCTTTATCTAAGTTGAATTCTCTTGCTTTTGAGATATTTGTTGTTAATCTCTCCAAAACTACAAACTCTTTGCCAGGGTTCACTTTTTTCCCCATAATTTTTCAATTTCACTATTATAAAAAGGTACTATAATTTCTGCTGGGTCTATTTCTGCAAAGTCTCAATTTTCATTTTAGAATTAATTCAGAGAACTTTTCCACATTTTTAAAATTTCTTTATTTGGTTTATGTGTGGTAGAAAGATCCATTCTAAAATCATATCTTTCCTCTGCATTAAAATTCCTATAGGGGAATGTTTGGAGGGTAATATGACCAGAATGCAGTTAAGATTCAGATCCACACAATCCACATGGCCTTCTTTATTTTCTCTTCAATCAAAGTAAATTCTTTCTCAGCTTCAGCTGATTGTAGCGGCATTTCAATTGTATTTTAATAATTAAAGCTTGCCTGGGTATCAGGAAAGTAAAACAGTAGTCTGAGAACAGGGTTCAGGGAAAGCCTACAACCCATAGTGGAGAGAGAGAGAGAGAGAGAGAGAGAGAGAGAGAGAGAGAGAGAGAGAGGGAGGGAGGGAGAGAGCTGTCTGAAAAACGCACAGGGGATTGTTCAGAAAAAGCACGTGAGGTGGGGGGAACTGCCTGAATGCAGAACCAGCCAGTCTAGTGTGCATAAGTCCTGTGGCATTTGAAGCCCAGGCGTTTCTGGAGTTTGGCTGGCAGCTGGAGACTGCTTCAGGGAGTCTGCAACAGGAAAATCTCTTGGGGGAAAAAGAAAAGAAGGATTAGCTGAGTGTGACTGGAGCCCCATGTGAAGCTCTGGCCTGTGCTGCCGGCTAAAAAGCCATGGGCAAATGTACCCCAAACGTTGGGTACCAACTGTAGCATGAATAATAAAAACCCAGAGACAGATATTGGGATTCAACCTGAGGATCAGAAAAGCAAAGCAGCCAAGCTCTTACCTTTACAAAATCCTCAGACTGAATGAGCAAGTTCCTGTCTAATCCCACTTTATATTCCTTTCTAGTGCTGGGGTTAAAAGCGCCCCCACCACCATCTGACCTCTATAGCTAACTAGTGTGCTTGCTGGAATTGAAGGTGTTTACCACCACTGCCTGGCCTGTATGGCCGACAGGTATGGCTGTTCTACATTCTGACCTTCAGGCAAACTTTATTTATCAAAATACAAATGAAATATCACTACAATATACTTCTTCTTTTTTTAAAATAAATTAAGATTACGCCTTTCCAATTTAGGGAAATAATAAAGGGGTCGGTGTCACAAACTGTATAGTGCTTCTCCCAGAATAGTTTGAGGGCTAATCCTCAGACACACTCTAGTATAAGCAGCAGGCTTATCTATCTATCTATCTATCTATCTATCTATCTATATATATATATAGGCTGTGGCCAGTCACGACAGTATGTTAGGACTTGGATACCCTGTCTTCAACCTGCTTAACAAGTTAGGTTTGCAGTGTCCACATTAGGTTTCCTAAGTGCTCCCATGTGGGCCCCCTTGCAGGTGTTCATTATGTACCAAACCAAAATATCAGGTAGGCATTTGTAGAAGTGAGCAGGGACCCATTCACATAATAAAGACATCAAAGAGTAAAATCCGAGTTCAGCCCTCACGTCACCCAGGTGGAGAATGGGCCTCAATCTCTGAAATTTTCTTACTGTCTCCTTCTCTGTTCTTCCTGGGAGTCCTATCAGATGTAGGGAAAGTTTATCAGGGCCACCAGATGTCACTGTTTGAAGAGATCTTCCGGTTTAGGTTCCCAGTCCTAAAAAAAGCCATGAGGGAGCAGGGAAAGCTGCACACTTTAGGACGGACCCTTGACTAACACTTCTCCGTGACAAGCTCTTGATTTCACCCCAGTTCCCACTTTCTGAGGAAACTAGTATCAGAACCGAATGCTGGTCTGTCGTTTCCACTCTTACTCGACATTCAGCTTGCAGTATTGGAGGTCATGTTCGAATCAAGCAGCTATCGCTGTTTCTTGACTGAAGGAACTGGCTGAATCCAGCTTCCCTTATGTTTATAAGAACATGACTGAGAACAACTTAAGAAGAAACTCCTTAGGCATGGAAGGTGTCCCATGGGAGCTATGCAGATGAGGTGTGTGCTGGTCATACAACTCTAGTGATATCTGAAATCCCCATTGCTCTAGATATGAGGATCACTTCTTAGTTCAAAGAACTATCAAGTAAGAATTTGAGCCCAAATCTGCCTGACTCAGATACTCTTCACTGGACTAGATTATGAAAAGAATCTAACATCTACTAGAGTTTCTTATTATCTAAAGGTCACAGTCCGACTCAGGCCATGAAAACCTAGACTTCAGCTGAGTTTTGCCGTCATATGCTACATTTGAATTTCTGGAAGGACCTGAATTTTATTAGCTGAGACTGGAGCCATGGTGATGCTGATGCTGCCCCATACCTCATACAGGGAAATATTTCAAAGCAGTAGATTTTCATATAACAGGGAAGGGCTCCTGTTTGAGCTGATGTTGATAATTTTATGTAAGATGACATGTGCTTTCAAAAGAGTAACAAGAAGAAAGTTGGAGTGAAAACAAGCAAAGGCTTCCAGGAACTTTGAACAGGGGACATCAGGGCCCTGAGGGAGCAAACTGGTTAGTTAGTTGTTGGCTTGATTTTTGTCAGCACAAGCTCTATTGGTGAGCTGAATGCCAAGGGCAGTGCTTCACGTTTTACGTGAAACCACAAGGCAGGAACTTCTAGGACACCTCAGAGATGTCTGGCAGAACCATGATAGCTTCATTGGTAGGTGACCATTGACTGTTATAGAAATGGGAAAGTCAAATCAATAAAAAGAATTGGGCCTTTCTTAATTCACTTCTAAGAACTGGAAATTTTTACACAGTCACAGGATTGTAAGATTTTTTTCTTCAATATTAAAATAAAATGCCTAGGCATGCACACTCCAAATATATGCTCACAGACTTGAGCATATTTCAAGGCTATACAAATATTACTCCCAAGCAGGGAAGAAGAGAAATCAGCCAACTGTAAACACTTTCACTATGCAGGTAGAGGCATGAAGGAAGCATTACTCACCCATTCCCATTGCTCTCGGCTGAGTGAGCAATTGCAGCTTTAAGGCCACAGGAAGTCCTTGCCTCTGCTCTGTTAGCATATTACTCAGCACCAAGCACTTTATGTTTTCCCTACCCTGTGGTCAGCACAGTTCACAATAGCGTATTATGCCAGCAATAGTAAACACTAAGACAGGCTTCTTCCGTAGGAGCATTCTCTTGAACTAGTGAGACAGAACTTTGTCAACTAAGAAGACCAGGTAGTTTGGACTGTCATCCCTTTTCCCTCTAACGTTTGCATGGAATTGTTAGTATCAATGACAGGAATCTTTTGGATGTGGAAAAGTGGCAGTTTGAGGTTGTGTTGTGAAAGCTGGTCTGGAAGGAATGTGTGTGTGTGTGTGTGTGTGTGTGCGTGTGTGTGTGTGTATATATATATATACAGGTATCTATGTTAAGTGTAAGAAGGTAGGGCAAGAAAACAAAGAACACAGCCACTCTCTGTGGAAAGAAAGAACAGCTTTAAGAACAAACAAACAAACAAGACCCTGTTAGGACACCTCTAAGGGCAGCCTCCAGCTTCAAGAGATGGTTGGATTACATAGGACTGAACACTCCCTAACACGATAGTCGAAACCTGAACACTTCCAACTTCAACTACAGTGTTTATTCAAGAGTCCTTATAATTATCACGTGACTGTTCCAGCATCTAAGGACCTTGTCAAGTCCAGGGTCAGGTCCCATTCAGGGTTCAGGTCAGGGTCAGGGTTGGGGTCAGGGTTGGGGTTAGAGGGCATCTTTTGGTTACTATTGCTCTGAGGAAACCCCATGACCAAATCAACTTGGGGAGGACAGGGCTTACTTGGCTTGCACTTTCCTTGCAGAGGCCATGGAGGGGTGCTACTTACTAGCTTGTTCCTCACGACTTGCTCAGCCTATTTTCTTATAGAACCTAGAACCACCAGCCCAGGAATTGAACCACCCACAATGAGCTGTGTCCTCCTGCATTAATCACTAATTACGAAAATTTCTTACAGCAGAATCTTAGAGAAGCATTTTTTAAACTAAGATTCTCTCCTTTCATGTAATTTTAGCTTATGTCAAGTTGACATAAAAGTAACCATGATAGTGTGTTATGGTTAGGGTCAGTCAAACCTGCATTTTTAAACGTTCTTACTTCATTGTTTTAAAGATTTACTGGCCTTGTAACTTCCTACCCCAAACTTTCAACTTTCAAACTAACATTGAAAATTATTTAAAATTTTTCTTTATTGAGGGGGTGGGTGTTTTGTTGTTGTTGTTTCTGAGGTTTTTTATAAACAAAAATAATATTCCTGATTTGTCAGCAGGATAGCTACATGGTGAGATATTGCAGCATACTGATCTTTCCAAACTCTCCTCATCCCCTCATTTTGATCAACCAGTGCATGGCCCACACTGAATGCAGTGTGCTCTATAAAGTCCAGTAAAACTCATCACAAATTCATATAGGAGTCTTGCAACTCGAGTCTCCTCAACACCTGCTAAGCTTTAGCTGTCTCAGATCATCTTCCCCTTCACACCAGAATTAAAACTACTTTCAACGACTTCAGTTCAAGAAAAACTTGAAAGTTAGGCTAAGAAAGAACAATCTGACACAAGGGGGTTATACTTAATTCTTGTGAGAACTTTTTATGCATGTTAAAATTGCTTAAATTATTACAAAATATAGTAGCATCTAAACATAACTCAAATAGTTACTATCTTATATTGGGTCTGACTTATCAGGAAAGTCTATTAGCAATCTTACAGTAATTTGGCTAACATGGAAATGTAATGGACTTTAATATTTTCCATTGTCTTTCCCCCATTTTCTTCTTTTATGGGAAAGAATATACTATTTTCTGGAGTGACTGTGACAAATAGCACTAGAAAAAGAAAGACAGCCTCTGTTAACAGTCTAATTACATTTATGAAGGATGGCAAGCTTTAGCAAATGCTAGAAGCTGCCCCAGGTCATGTGAACAGATTCTTCGTTTTTGCTTTGTTTTTGTTGTGTTGTTTGATCAGAACTTCCTTAAGTAGAACTCTAGTGGTTTGTTGTTTGCTTTTTGTTACATTTGTTTATGTGGAGGTGGGCATGTGTCACCCACATGCGGAGGCTGGGGAACAATTTGCAGGGATTGATTTTCTCCTGAAACCTATGGGTCCCAGGATTGAACTCAGATCAACAGGCTCTGCAGCAAGTGCATTGTCCCACTGAACCATCTTGTCAAGAACCATACTGGCTCTAGAAAGGCAGATGAAGTACTGGCCCGGTGAGAAAGGCCCACTGTGAGGCTTTGTAGGACATGGGTTGACTTCCAATTTTATAACTCAAAGGTTGACACTCAATGGCCATGTAGGTAAAAGCTGGCCTGTTTTTATATACCCAATGAGCTAATGATGGTTTCTTAGTACTGAACCCAAGACTTTTTGCACATGCTAAGCAAGCACTCTATCCCTGAACTATACCCTAGCTTGGTCTTTACATTGTTGAACAGTTGAGGAGAGATGACCCAGCTGTTAGGAACACTTACATAGGACATGAGTTCAGTTCCTAGTATTCACATGGTGACTGTAACTCCAGTTCACTGCAAGTTAATGAACGGCAAAGCTGAGAGAAGAGCTCAGATTCCTAACTCTTCCCTAGCGAGCTCCCCGTGTATATCATTCAGGGTTGAAGGCTTCTCTGTGTGGCAGCCATCTTTCTCTTTGGGTACTTCTCCATTCCCTATCTTTTGTCTAAGACCTGTGTCCTACCTTGTCATCACCCCTGTTGCTCTGCCCTCTGGCTTAGCTTCCACATGTACATGGCTCTAGTTGCTCCCCAAGATCTTGCATGGAGACAGTGGTAAACGTAAGGGAGAAGCTTCAGGCCGTCTTTCTAGGATAAGACATGAAGCCCAGACGCCGGGGTGGAACTCACGGGTAGAGCACTGACCTAGCCACTGAGGCCATGGGTTCTATCCCCATCACCCAAAAACAAAAGGGAGAAAACCCGGAGGCCCATTGCAGGCAAGGGTGGAGCTAGTTTGTTTGCCGCTTTGTCCCCACTGAAGGAAGGAAAAGGGAATTGTCCTGAAAGTCTACACTCATATGCAAACAATTAAACACACATACTCTCTAAGATACTGTTATTGTTTCCACCACCCAAAGTTGCCAGCCTCCTGGCAGAATGCTTAGCCATGCCACCCTAGGCACTGGCATTTTGGGTTCTACGGCAACGCATGCGCCATCAAGCGTTCAGGCAACTTACATAGCCACCTAGGGTCCTCACGCCCTATGTGATCTGTGTATGAAGTGGCTACATAAGCCCCTGTGCACATGCGCTAGAGGACCTTTAAAAGCTGGACACGCCCACTTCACCCTTCTCTTCCCCCACTCTGACAGGTCTGAGCACCTCCCTCTCTTACCCCTCTTCTCTCTGTTAATAAACTCTTAAAGTGGGTTCCGTTGTATGCCTTGTGATTTGTCCTCATGCCCGGTAATTTCAAATATAGACACAGGTCCCGTGTTCCAGCTTTAATTAAAATCTTTTCCTTCTTTTTAAACATTTGTTTATTTTTATTTTATGTGTCTGTTTTTATTTTATGTGCTTTTCCCCATATATATATATATGCAGGGTCCAGCAGAGACCAGAGAGGCAGAGAGCATGTCAGATCCCCAAGATCTGGAGTTTCTTGCAGTGGTGAACCTCCACATAAGTGATAGGAATGAAACCTGGCTCCTCTTCAAGAGTAGCAAGTGATCTTAACCCCTGAGCCATCTCTGCAGCCCCAAAGTAGATTTAGTTTTGAGTTGTGAATCCCAGAGTCTAGGCCCAAAGTGAAGGAGATGGCAGTCTTGGGTTTAACATCTCCAGAAGCATTGTTAGGCCTTTGTAATCTTAGTTTCCCTCATGAAAGAAGGAGTTTTAATAAGAATTGGTTCTAACTCCTCTCCTTGCAGTGGCATTCTGAGATACAGGATTTGAATTTGGGGTACTTAGCTTGGAGCCTGAAGTCCAGGTTTGGGAGACTGAGGAGGATTCTTTGAGGTCAGAAGTTCAGGGTCAACCTTGGCAATGTAGTAAGAACTAGGCTCAAGAGACATATAGATAAACAAATCAATAAATATTTACCTGGTCTAGTGGGAAAAGCCTGTAACACCCACTTCTTGTGAGGCTGAGAGAGGAGAGTGATAAGTGGGAGTCTTGTCTAGACTACAGTGTTTTAAGGAACAGCCTAGTCTGTTGCGGTGTGGGTGTGTGGGTTCATGTAGGTCAGTGGAAAGAAGACTTAGGCACCTAAAGGATGAATTTAGTCTTTCTCGGCTACAGGGCGGTTCTATCTCTCAGTACTGAACTACTTTCCCTTCACCCACGGCATTTTTATTTTCTCCATTTTTACACTTAAGCAAGTAGATGCCCATATCCTCAGGACATCCTAACTGGGCCTCCAAAGGGACAATGCCGAATTCAAATGCCCCCAGTTCAGGAGGTACCACAGTTGTCTGATTTGCCCCCAACCAAGTTTTGCATAGGCTTTGCACCTTTGGGAAACTCTCACATAGAGAGTGACAGGAGAAACAAAAGATAACTGCTAACCAAGAGATGGATTAGGACAAGGTGCTAACACTCTGGAGCCAGACCAGATGTAACCCAGTGGGAATGCTCCCACACTAGCCAACTTATTCAGACCCTGGCTCAAAATAACAGGTAAAAGAGGATTAAGGATGTAGCTTAATGGTGGAGCACTTGCCTAGTATGCATAAGGGAGATACTTTTGGGTCCTGGCTCTGTTGGCTTGGTGATGGGGTGACTCACCATGTCCATTCTTCAGTCCCACATTTCTTTCTGCTAGTCACTAGTACATTAATGGAAGTGGGGGCACTGACTGAGCATCTTCTGGCCCTGCGTACAAAGAAAACAAAGCCCTCACCCTCAGTAGCTAACATTCTAGTGAGTCTGACAGTCACATACATAGTCACTAGACAAGTGTTTACTGAGCCCTGCCCCATGCAGCACAGTAGTGATGTTTTGGGCCTTGCAGACTAGTGAAGAAGACAGACACAGAAGTGTGGTGTTGGTGGCTTAGGGATTCTGTGAGAAAGCCATTGTCTTTTGGCAAGACTTGAGAGTAGGTAAAACTGACCAGATTCATGGTAACATTATTAAGATAGGCCTCAGAGTTTCACAGGAATTAGAGATGGCTCTAGAGAACAGATGGCACATGGGGTGGAAAGATGGCTCAGAGATTTGAGTGCTTGCTACACAATCTGAGGACCAGAATTTGGATGTGAGCACACACTTAATAAGCTGAGTGTCCCCCAAATACATAGAATTCCACTTCCAAGGGATATGATATCTCCATTTGCCTCTGCCTAAGCACAAGCATGTTTGCCTTCACATATGCACACATATATTTAAACAAAATCTTTTTTTGTTTTTGTTTTTTTGAGACTAGGTTTCTCTGTAGCTTTGGAGCTTGTCCTGAAACTTACTCTGTAGACAAGGCTGGTCTTGAACTCACCTAGATCCACCTGTCTCTGACTCCCAAGTGCTGGGATTAAAAGTGTGGCTCAAATGCATGTTTTTAAATGACACAGAAGCCAGGCATAGTGGCTCACATTTTTAATATCAGAATTTGAGAGACAAAATCAGGTGGATCTCTAGAAGTTTGATGCCTGTCTAGTCTACATAGAAAGTTCCAGGTCAGCCAGGACTACATAAAGAGATCCTGTCTCAAAGAAGAAGAAGGAGAAGAAGGAGAAGAAGGAGGAGGAAGAAGAGGAGGAGGAGGAGAAGAAAGAAAGAAAGAAAGAGACAATGAGACAGAGATAGCAGATTTGTGAATAGTGAAGCATCATAAATAAAAATCAAGCACTGGGCTCTGCATGGTGGCACACACCTTTCATTCCAGCACGCAGAAGGCAAAAGCAGGTAAATCTCTAAGTTTAAAGACTGTTTGGTCCACATAGAGAGTCTACATAGTGAGACACAACAAAGCACTGATTGAGGTCCCACAACTCAAGCGGCTCATAGAATGAGCTCTCATCAGGAGCCAGGGGATCCAGGGTTAAAGAGTGAGGAAGAGGTAACTTATCAGGGACCTCAGGTCCCCCTTTGGGCTGCAGGGATAGTAGTGTGTCTGGCACTGAGTGGCCTCTCATGCTTAGAAGCCAGATTGACTGAAGGTGAGAGACATGAACTTGGCTATGGTCAGGGAACATATAGTCCTTAGACCTCCTAAAACCTCTCTAGCTTTTGAGAGAACATTCTAGGAGATAGCTGTGTAGATGGATGCTATAAAGTAGCCCCACGCTAGCTCAGAACTGAGTATAATAAAAGTTCTTTATTTAGGGGTAGACTCGTAGATTACAGTCCTCTGCATAAGTGGGGAACAGGAACTGAATCCAGCAGCTGAGAGACAGGCCACACAAGCTTTATGCTTACATTTATAGTACAAGAGACCACACCCAAGTGTGCTGGGATCTTAAAGGCTGTTGACTGAAGGAGTTCCCACAGCAGAATTGGGAGAAATCCCAGAGACCAGTAAGCCATAATTTCATTATTGCTGAGGATTTATGTGTGTGTAGCCTGAGTCACTGTAGGCCATATTGTCCCCTACTCCCCAAATCCCTATGCCACAGCCTTCCTCTTAGAAAGGGGAGTATGATACCACAACTCACACCACTGAGTCAAGATTGAATAGGTTAACCCCACAATTGGTAAGCCATACTCCAGGGCAAGAAGGTGCTACTTTCATGTTCCATGTTGCTACAGGTGGAAGGGAGCTCAAACTGGATATTTTCTGAGCAGGCTTGACTGTTCCTGGTGGCTCATCACCCTATGGAACCTGAAATCTATTCCAGTTATAGTTCTCGCTCAGTGTCAGTCACTTCTGGCTCCTTCAGGACAGCTTTTCCCAGTGTCCTCCCACCTTGATCTCCTTGCCAAAGGGCTTTTTCAGTCCTTCCATTCCATTGAACGACAGGGGAAAATGAACTGCGTTAGAAGAGTAATTAAGAAAGTATCAAAATCAACAGAAAAACAATAATTAGTACAATTCTTTTGCATATTGATGGTTTTAAGTGCCTGATAGAAAGATACAACTAGCAGATTGGATTTAAAAACTCTATCACCTATCTCCTTTGTTTGCACACCACCCACACTCCCACTATGTGTGCTGATGCAATGTAGATATGAAGATGAAGAAGAGTATGCAGTCACTTAAGATGGCTGCCCTACTGTCTCCTCAACCTTTTGGTTTAACCAGCCTTTTTTTATTGCTTTATAAATAATACCATTCAAAAATTTCCACTTCCCCCCTTCTCCCATTTCCCTCCTGCTCCTCCATTTCCCCTCCTCTTTCCCCCTCCAGTCCTAAGAGAGGGCAGGGTACCCTGCCCTGTGGGAAGTTCAAGACCCTCCCCCTCCATCCAGGCTTAGGAAGGTATGCATCCAAATAGAATAGGATGCCAAAAAGCCAGAACATGCAGTAGAGACAAATCCCAGTACCATTATCATTGGCTTCTCAGTCAGTCCCCATTGTCAGCCACATTCAGCAGGTCCAGTTTGATCCCATGCTCATTCAGTCCCAGTCCAGCTGGATTTGGTGAGCTCCCATTACCTCAGGCACACTGTCTCAGTGGGTCGACGAATCCCTCATGGTCCTGACTTCCTTGCTCATCTTCTCCCTCCTTCAGCTCTTCAACTGGACCTTGGGAGCTCAGTCCAGTGCTCCTATGTGGGTCTCTATCTCTATCTCCATCTGTCACTGAACGAAGGTTCTATGGTGATATTCAAGATAGTCATCATTCTCACTACAGGACAAGGCCAGTTTAGGCACCCTCTCCTCCACTGCTCAGGGTTCTAGCTGGGGACATCCACGTGGACACCTGGGAAACCCTCTAGAGCCAAGCCTCATGCCAACTCCAAAATGGCTCCCTTAATTAAGATATCTTCTTCCCTGCTCCCATATCCATCCATCCTCCATCTCAACCATTCCACTCCCCCAAGCACTCCCCAATCCTCCCCTTCTCCCTTCTCTTTCCCCCTCTCCCCTTCCACCCACCCCCATGCTCCAAACTTTTGCCTGGCAATCTTGTCTGCTTCCAATTTCCAGGAGGATCTATATATGTTTTTCTTTGGGTTCACCTTATTACTTAGCTTTTCTACGATTGTGAACTATAGGCTCAATGTCCTTTGTTTATGACTAGAATCCACTAATGAGTGAGTACATACCATATTCATGTTTTTAAGTCTGGGTTATCTCACTCAGGATAGTGTTTTCTACTACCATCCATTTGCATGCAAAATTCAAGATGTCATTGTTTTTTACCTCTGAGTAGTACTCTAATATGTATATATTCCACATTTTCTTTATCCATTCTTCCATTGAGGGGCACCTAGGTTGTTTCCAAGTTCTGGCTATTACAAATAATGCTGCTATGAACATAGTTGAACAAAGGCTTTTATAGTATGATTGGGCTTCTCTTGGGTATATTCCCAAGAGTGGTATTGCTGTATCCTGAGATAGGTTGATTCCCAATTTCCTGAGAAACTGCCACACTGATTTCCAAAGTGGTTGCACAAGTTTGCATTCCCACCAGCAAGGGATGAGTGTTCCCCTTACTCCACATCCTCTCCAGCATAGGCTATCATTGGTGTTTTTGATTTTAGCCATTCTGATAGGTTTAAGATGGTATCTCAAGGTTGTTTTGATTTGCATTTCCCTGATAGCTAAGGAAGTTGAACACGTCCTTAAGTATCTTCTGGCCATTTGAAATTCTTCTGTTGAGAATTCTGTTCAGTTCAGTACCCCATTTTTAAAATTGGGTTATTTAGAATTTTAATGTCTACTTTCTTGAATTCTTTATATATTTTGGAGATCAAACCTTTGTCTGATATGGGGTTGGTGAAGATATTCTCCCATTCAGTAGGTTGCCTTTTTGTCTTAATGACTGTGTCCTTTTCTTTACAAAGCTTCTCAGTTTCAGGAGGTCCCATTTATTCATTGTTGCTGTTATTGTCTGTATTATTGGGGTTATACGTAGGAAGTGGTCTCCTGTGCTCCTGTGCCGGCTACTGCCCACTTTCTCTTCTATCAGGTTCAGTGTGGTCGGATTTATATTGAGGTCTTTAATCCATTTGGACTTGAGTTTTGTGCATGGTGATATATATGGATCTATTTTGATTCTTTTACAGGTTAACAACCAGTTATGCCAGCACCATTTGTTAAAGATGCTTTCATTCTTCCATTGTATAATTTTAGCTTCTTTGTCAAATATGAGGTATTCATAAATTTGTAGATTAATATCCGGGTCTTCGATTCGATTCCATTGGTCAACGTTTCTGTTTTTATGCCAATACCAAGCTGTTTTCATTACTGTAGCTCTGTAATAGAGCTTGATGTCAGGGATGGTAATGCCTCCAGAAGTTCCTTTATTGTATAGGATTGTTTTGGCTTTCCTGGGTTTTTTGTTTTTCCATATACAGTTTCCTTCGTGTATAGGAGGGCTACTGATTTTTTTTTTTAGTTGATCTTGTAGCCTGCCACATCACTGAAGGTATTTATCACCTGTAGGTGTTCTTTGGTAGAATTTTTGGGGTCACTTATTAAATCAAGACCAGGTGAACAATTTAAATAGAACCATAAGTCGTGAGGAAATAGAAGCTGTCATCAAAAACCTCCCAACCAAAAAAAGCCCAGGACCAGATGGCTTTCGTGCAGAATTCTACCAGAACTTCCAAGAAGAGCTAATACCTATACTCCTTAATGTGTTCCACATAATAGAAACAGAAGAGTCATTGCCAAACTCTTTTTATGAAGCTACAGTTACCCTGATACCAAAACTGCACAAAGACTCAACCAAGAAAGAGAACTGAAGACCAATATCACTCATGAACATCAATGCAAAAATTCTCAATAAAATACTGGCAAACTGAATCCAAGAACACATCAAAAAAATTATCCATTATGATCAAGTAGGCTTCATCCCAGAGACGCAGAGCTGGTTCAACATACGGAAATCTATCAATGTAATCCATCATATAAATAAACTGAAAGAAAAAAACCATATGATCATTTCATTAGATGCTGAAAAATCATTTGACAAAATTCAACACCCTTTTATGATAAAGGTCTTGGAGAGATTAGGGATACAAGGTTCATATCTAAATATAATAAAAGCAATATACATGAAGCCAACAGCTACCATCAAATTAAATGGAGAGAAACTCAAAGCGATTCTACTAAAATCAGGAACAAGACAGGGCTGTCCACTCTCTCCATATCTCTTCAATATAGTGCTTGAAGTTCTAGCAATAGCTATAAGACAGAATAAGGAGATCAAGGGGATTCAAATTGGAAAAGAAGTAGTCAAACTTTCATTATTTGTAGATGATATGATAGTGTACATAAGTGACCCCAAAAATTCTACCAAAGAACACCTACAGGTGATAAATACCTTCAGTGATGTGGCAGGCTACAAGATCAACTAAAAAAAAAAATCAGTAGCCCTCCTATACACGAAGGAAACTGTATATGGAAAAACAAAAAACCCAGGAAAGCCAAAACAATCCTATACAATAAAGGAACTTCTGGAGGCATTACCATCCCTGACATCAAGCTCTATTACAGAGCTACAGTAATGAAAACAGCTTGGTATTGGCATAAAAACAGAAACGTTGACCAATGGAATCGAATCGAAGACCCGGATATTAATCTACAAATTTATGAATACCTCATATTTGACAAAGAAGCTAAAATTATACAATGGAAGAATGAAAGCATCTTTAACAAATGGTGCTGGCATAACTGGTTGTTAACCTGTAAAAGAATCAAAATAGATCCATATATATCACCATGCACAAAACTCAAGTCCAAATGGATTAAAGACCTCAATATAAATCCGACCACACTGAACCTGATAGAAGAGAAAGTGGGCAGTAGCCGGCACAGGAGCACAGGAGACCACTTCCTACGTATAACCCCAATAATACAGACAATAACAGCAACAATGAATAAATGGGACCTCCTGAAACTGAGAAGCTTTGTAAAGAAAAGGACACAGTCATTAAGACAAAAAGGCAACCTACTGAATGGGAGAATATCTTCACCAACCCCATATCAGACAAAGGTTTGATCTCCAAAATATATAAAGAATTCAAGAAAGTAGACATTAAAATTCTAAATAACCCAATTTTAAAAATGGGGTACTGAACTGAACAGAATTCTCAACAGAAGAATTTCAAATGGCCAGAAGATACTTAAGGACGTGTTCAACTTCCTTAGCTATCAGGGAAATGCAAATCAAAACAACCTTGAGATACCATCTTAAACCTATCAGAATGGCTAAAATCAAAAACACCAATGATAGCCTATGCTGGAGAGGATGTGGAGTAAGGGGAACACTCATCCCTTGCTGGTGGGAATGCAAACTTGTGCAACCACTTTGGAAATCAGTGTGGCAGTTTCTCAGGAAATTGGGAATCAACCTATCTCAGGATACAGCAATACCACTCTTGGGAATATACCCAAGAGAAGCCCAATCATACTATAAAAGCCTTTGTTCAACTATGTTCATAGCAGCATTATTTGTAATAGCCAGAACTTGGAAACAACCTAGGTGCCCCTCAATGGAAGAATGGATAAAGAAAATGTGGAATATATACATATTAGAGTACTACTCAGAGGTAAAAAACAATGACATCTTGAATTTTGCATGCAAATGGATGGTAGTAGAAAACACTATCCTGAGTGAGATAACCCAGACTTAAAAACATGAATATGGTATGTACTCACTCATTAGTGGATTCTAGTCATAAACAAAGGACATTGAGCCTATAGTTCACAATCGTAGAAAAGCTAAGTAATAAGGTGAACCCAAAGAAAAACATATATAGATCCTCCTGGAAATTGGAAGCAGACAAGATTGCCAGGCAAAAGTTTGGAGCATGGGGGTGGGTGGAAGGGGAGAGGGGGAAAGAGAAGGGAGAAGGGGAGGATTGGGGAGTGCTTGGGGGAGTGGAATGGTTGAGATGGAGGATGGATGGATATGGGAGCAGGGAAGAAGATATCTTAATTAAGGGAGCCATTTTGGAGTTGGCATGAGGCTTGGCTCTAGAGGGTTTCCCAGGTGTCCACGTGGATGTCCCCAGCTAGAACCCTGAGCAGTGGAGGAGAGGGTGCCTAAACTGGCCTTGTCCTGTAGTGAGAATGATGACTATCTTGAATATCACCATAGAACCTTCGTTCAGTGACAGATGGAGATAGAGATAGAGACCCACATAGGAGCACTGGACTGAGCTCCCAAGGTCCAGTTGAAGAGCTGAAGGAGGGAGAAGATGAGCAAGGAAGTCAGGACCATGAGGGATTCGTCGACCCACTGAGACAGTGTGCCTGAGGTAATGGGAGCTCACCAAATCCAGCTGGACTGGGACTGAATGAGCATGGGATCAAACTGGACCTGCTGAATGTGGCTGACAATGGGGACTGACTGAGAAGCCAATGATAATGGTACTGGGATTTGTCTCTACTGCATGTTCTGGCTTTTTGGCATCCTATTCTATTTGGATGCATACCTTCCTAAGCCTGGATGGAGGGGGAGGGTCTTGAACTTCCCACAGGGCAGGGTACCCTGCCCTCTCTTAGGACTGGAGGGGGAAAGAGGAGGGGAAATGGAGGAGCAGGAGGGAAATGGGAGAAGGGGGGAAGTGGAAATTTTTGAATGGTATTATTTATAAAGCAATAAAAAAAGGCTGGTTAAACCAAAAGGTTGAGGAGACAGTAGGGCAGCCATCTTAAGTGACTGCATACTCTTCTTCATCTTCATATCTACATTGCATCAGCACACATAGTGGGAGTGTGGGTGGTGTGCAAACAAAGGAGATAGGTGATAGAGTTTTTAAATCCAATCTGCTAGTTGTATCTTTCTATCAGGCACTTAAAACCATCAATATGCAAAAGAATTGTACTAATTATTGTTTTTCTGTTGATTTTGATACTTTCTTAATTACTCTTCTAACGCAGTTCATTTTCCCCTGTCGTTCAATGGAATGGAAGGACTGAAAAAGCCCTTTGGCAAGGAGATCAAGGTGGGAGGACACTGGGAAAAGCTGTCCTGAAGGAGCCAGAAGTGACTGACACTGAGCGAGAACTATAACTGGAATAGATTTCAGGTTCCATAGGGTGATGAGCCACCAGGAACAGTCAAGCCTGCTCAGAAAATATCCAGTTTGAGCTCCCTTCCACCTGTAGCAACATGGAACATGAAAGTAGCACCTTCTTGCCCTGGAGTATGGCTTACCAATTGTGGGGTTAACCTATTCAATCTTGACTCAGTGGTGTGAGTTGTGGTATCATACTCCCCTTTCTAAGAGGAAGGCTGTGGCATAGGGATTTGGGGAGTAGGGGACAATATGGCCTACAGTGACTCAGGCTACACACACATAAATCCTCAGCAATAATGAAATTATGGCTTACTGGTCTCTGGGATTTCTCCCAATTCTGCTGTGGGAACTCCTTCAGTCAACAGCCTTTAAGATCCCAGCACACTTGGGTGTGGTCTCTTGTACTATAAATGTAAGCATAAAGCTTGTGTGGCCTGTCTCTCAGCTGCTGGATTCAGTTCCTGTTCCCCACTTATGCAGAGGACTGTAATCTACGAGTCTACCCCTAAATAAAGAACTTTTATTATACTCAGTTCTGAGCTAGCGTGGGGCTACTTTATAGCATCCATCTACACAGCTATCTCCTAGAATGTTCTCTCAAAAGCTAGAGAGGTTTTAGGAGGTCTAAGGACTATATGTTCCCTGACCATAGCCAAGTTCATGTCTCTCACCTTCAGTCAATCTGGCTTCTAAGCATGAGAGGCCACTCAGTGCCAGACACACTACTATCCCTGCAGCCCAAAGGGGGACCTGAGGTCCCTGATAAGTTACCTCTTCCTCACTCTTTAACCCTGGATCCCCTGGCTCCTGATGAGAGCTCATTCTATGAGCCGCTTGAGTTGTGGGACCTCAATCAGTGCTTTGTTGTGTCTCACTATGTAGACTCTCTATGTGGACCAAACAGTCTTTAAACTTAGAGATTTACCTGCTTTTGCCTTCTGCGTGCTGGAATGAAAGGTGTGTGCCACCATGCAGAGCCCAGTGCTTGATTTTTATTTATGATGCTTCACTATTCACAAATCTGCTATCTCTGTCTCATTGTCTCTTTCTTTCTTTCTTTCTTCTCCTCCTCCTCCTCTTCTTCCTCCTCCTTCTTCTCCTTCTTCTCCTTCTTCTTCTTTGAGACAGGATCTCTTTATGTAGTCCTGGCTGACCTGGAACTTTCTATGTAGACTAGACAGGCATCAAACTTCTAGAGATCCACCTGATTTTGTCTCTCAAATTCTGATATTAAAAATGTGAGCCACTATGCCTGGCTTCTGTGTCATTTAAAAACATGCATTTGAGCCACACTTTTAATCCCAGCACTTGGGAGTCAGAGACAGGTGGATCTAGGTGAGTTCAAGACCAGCCTTGTCTACAGAGTAAGTTTCAGGACAAGCTCCAAAGCTACAGAGAAACCTAGTCTCAAAAAAACAAAAACAAAAAAAGATTTTGTTTAAATATATGTGTGCATATGTGAAGGCAAACATGCTTGTGCTTAGGCAGAGGCAAATGGAGATATCATATCCCTTGGAAGTGGAATTCTATGTATTTGGGGGACACTCAGCTTATTAAGTGTGTGCTCACATCCAAATTCTGGTCCTCAGATTGTGTAGCAAGCACTCAAATCTCTGAGCCATCTTTCCACCCCATGTGCCATCTGTTCTCTAGAGCCATCTCTAATTCCTGTGAAACTCTGAGGCCTATCTTAATAATGTTACCATGAATCTGGTCAGTTTTACCTACTCTCAAGTCTTGCCAAAAGACAATGGCTTTCTCACAGAATCCCTAAGCCACCAACACCACACTTCTGTGTCTGTCTTCTTCACTAGTCTGCAAGGCCCAAAACATCACTACTGTGCTGCATGGGGCAGGGCTCAGTAAACACTTGTCTAGTGACTATGTATGTGACTGTCAGACTCACTAGAATGTTAGCTACTGAGGGTGAGGGCTTTGTTTTCTTTGTACGCAGGGCCAGAAGATGCTCAGTCAGTGCCCCCACTTCCATTAATGTACTAGTGACTAGCAGAAAGAAATGTGGGACTGAAGAATGGACATGGTGAGTCACCCCATCACCAAGCCAACAGAGCCAGGACCCAAAAGTATCTCCCTTATGCATACTAGGCAAGTGCTCCACCATTAAGCTACATCCTTAATCCTCTTTTACCTGTTATTTTGAGCCAGGGTCTGAATAAGTTGGCTAGTGTGGGAGCATTCCCACTGGGTTACATCTGGTCTGGCTCCAGAGTGTTAGCACCTTGTCCTAATCCATCTCTTGGTTAGCAGTTATCTTTTGTTTCTCCTGTCACTCTCTATGTGAGAGTTTCCCAAAGGTGCAAAGCCTATGCAAAACTTGGTTGGGGGCAAATCAGACAACTGTGGTACCTCCTGAACTGGGGGCATTTGAATTCGGCATTGTCCCTTTGGAGGCCCAGTTAGGATGTCCTGAGGATATGGGCATCTACTTGCTTAAGTGTAAAAATGGAGAAAATAAAAATGCCGTGGGTGAAGGGAAAGTAGTTCAGTACTGAGAGATAGAACCGCCCTGTAGCCGAGAAAGACTATATTCATCCTTTAGGTGCCTAAGTCTTCTTTCCACTGACCTACATGAACCCACACACCCACACCGCAACAGACTAGGCTGTTCCTTAAAACACTGTAGTCTAGACAAGACTCCCACTTATCACTCTCCTCTCTCAGCCTCACAAGAAGTGGGTGTTACAGGCTTTTCCCACTAGACCAGGTAAATATTTATTGATTTGTTTATCTATATGTCTCTTGAGCCTAGTTCTTACTACATTGCCAAGGTTGACCCTGAACTTCTGACCTCAAAGAATCCTCCTCAGTCTCCCAAACCTGGACTTCAGGCTCCAAGCTAAGTACCCCAAATTCAAATCCTGTATCTCAGAATGCCACTGCAAGGAGAGGAGTTAGAACCAATTCTTATTAAAACTCCTTCTTTCATGAGGGAAACTAAGATTACAAAGGCCTAACAATGCTTCTGGAGATGTTAAACCCAAGACTGCCATCTCCTTCACTTTGGGCCTAGACTCTGGGATTCACAACTCAAAACTAAATCTACTTTGGGGCTGCAGAGATGGCTCAGGGGTTAAGATCACTTGCTACTCTTGAAGAGGAGCCAGGTTTCATTCCTATCACTTATGTGGAGGTTCACCACTGCAAGAAACTCCAGATCTTGGGGATCTGACATGCTCTCTGCCTCTCTGGTCTCTGCTGGACCCTGCATATATATATATATGGGGAAAAGCACATAAAATAAAAACAGACACATAAAATAAAAATAAACAAATGTTTAAAAAGAAGGAAAAGATTTTAATTAAAGCTGGAACACGGGACCTGTGTCTATATTTGAAATTACCGGGCATGAGGACAAATCACAAGGCATACAACGGAACCCACTTTAAGAGTTTATTAACAGAGAGAAGAGGGGTAAGAGAGGGAGGTGCTCAGACCTGTCAGAGTGGGGGAAGAGAAGGGTGAAGTGGGCGTGTCCAGCTTTTAAAGGTCCTCTAGCGCATGTGCACAGGGGCTTATGTAGCCACTTCATACACAGATCACATAGGGCGTGAGGACCCTAGGTGGCTATGTAAGTTGCCTGAACGCTTGATGGCGCATGCGTTGCCGTAGAACCCAAAATGCCAGTGCCTAGGGTGGCATGGCTAAGCATTCTGCCAGGAGGCTGGCAACTTTGGGTGGTGGAAACAATAACAGTATCTTAGAGAGTATGTGTGTTTAATTGTTTGCATATGAGTGTAGACTTTCAGGACAATTCCCTTTTCCTTCCTTCAGTGGGGACAAAGCGGCAAACAAACTAGCTCCACCCTTGCCTGCAATGGGCCTCCGGGTTTTCTCCCTTTTGTTTTTGGGTGATGGGGATAGAACCCATGGCCTCAGTGGCTAGGTCAGTGCTCTACCCGTGAGTTCCACCCCGGCGTCTGGGCTTCATGTCTTATCCTAGAAAGACGGCCTGAAGCTTCTCCCTTACGTTTACCACTGTCTCCATGCAAGATCTTGGGGAGCAACTAGAGCCATGTACATGTGGAAGCTAAGCCAGAGGGCAGAGCAACAGGGGTGATGACAAGGTAGGACACAGGTCTTAGACAAAAGATAGGGAATGGAGAAGTACCCAAAGAGAAAGATGGCTGCCACACAGAGAAGCCTTCAACCCTGAATGATATACACGGGGAGCTCGCTAGGGAAGAGTTAGGAATCTGAGCTCTTCTCTCAGCTTTGCCGTTCATTAACTTGCAGTGAACTGGAGTTACAGTCACCATGTGAATACTAGGAACTGAACTCATGTCCTATGTAAGTGTTCCTAACAGCTGGGTCATCTCTCCTCAACTGTTCAACAATGTAAAGACCAAGCTAGGGTATAGTTCAGGGATAGAGTGCTTGCTTAGCATGTGCAAAAAGTCTTGGGTTCAGTACTAAGAAACCATCATTAGCTCATTGGGTATATAAAAACAGGCCAGCTTTTACCTACATGGCCATTGAGTGTCAACCTTTGAGTTATAAAATTGGAAGTCAACCCATGTCCTACAAAGCCTCACAGTGGGCCTTTCTCACCGGGCCAGTACTTCATCTGCCTTTCTAGAGCCAGTATGGTTCTTGACAAGATGGTTCAGTGGGACAATGCACTTGCTGCAGAGCCTGTTGATCTGAGTTCAATCCTGGGACCCATAGGTTTCAGGAGAAAATCAATCCCTGCAAATTGTTCCCCAGCCTCCGCATGTGGGTGACACATGCCCACCTCCACATAAACAAATGTAACAAAAAGCAAACAACAAACCACTAGAGTTCTACTTAAGGAAGTTCTGATCAAACAACACAACAAAAACAAAGCAAAAACGAAGAATCTGTTCACATGACCTGGGGCAGCTTCTAGCATTTGCTAAAGCTTGCCATCCTTCATAAATGTAATTAGACTGTTAACAGAGGCTGTCTTTCTTTTTCTAGTGCTATTTGTCACAGTCACTCCAGAAAATAGTATATTCTTTCCCATAAAAGAAGAAAATGGGGGAAAGACAATGGAAAATATTAAAGTCCATTACATTTCCATGTTAGCCAAATTACTGTAAGATTGCTAATAGACTTTCCTGATAAGTCAGACCCAATATAAGATAGTAACTATTTGAGTTATGTTTAGATGCTACTATATTTTGTAATAATTTAAGCAATTTTAACATGCATAAAAAGTTCTCACAAGAATTAAGTATAACCCCCTTGTGTCAGATTGTTCTTTCTTAGCCTAACTTTCAAGTTTTTCTTGAACTGAAGTCGTTGAAAGTAGTTTTAATTCTGGTGTGAAGGGGAAGATGATCTGAGACAGCTAAAGCTTAGCAGGTGTTGAGGAGACTCGAGTTGCAAGACTCCTATATGAATTTGTGATGAGTTTTACTGGACTTTATAGAGCACACTGCATTCAGTGTGGGCCATGCATTGGTTGATCAAAATGAGGGGATGAGGAGAGTTTGGAAAGATCAGTATGCTGCAATATCTCACCATGTAGCTATCCTGCTGACAAATCAGGAATATTATTTTTGTTTATAAAAAACCTCAGAAACAACAACAACAAAACACCCACCCCCTCAATAAAGAAAAATTTTAAATAATTTTCAATGTTAGTTTGAAAGTTGAAAGTTTGGGGTAGGAAGTTACAAGGCCAGTAAATCTTTAAAACAATGAAGTAAGAACGTTTAAAAATGCAGGTTTGACTGACCCTAACCATAACACACTATCATGGTTACTTTTATGTCAACTTGACATAAGCTAAAATTACATGAAAGGAGAGAATCTTAGTTTAAAAAATGCTTCTCTAAGATTCTGCTGTAAGAAATTTTCGTAATTAGTGATTAATGCAGGAGGACACAGCTCATTGTGGGTGGTTCAATTCCTGGGCTGGTGGTTCTAGGTTCTATAAGAAAATAGGCTGAGCAAGTCGTGAGGAACAAGCTAGTAAGTAGCACCCCTCCATGGCCTCTGCAAGGAAAGTGCAAGCCAAGTAAGCCCTGTCCTCCCCAAGTTGATTTGGTCATGGGGTTTCCTCAGAGCAATAGTAACCAAAAGATGCCCTCTAACCCCAACCCTGACCCCAACCCTGACCCTGACCTGAACCCTGAATGGGACCTGACCCTGGACTTGACAAGGTCCTTAGATGCTGGAACAGTCACGTGATAATTATAAGGACTCTTGAATAAACACTGTAGTTGAAGTTGGAAGTGTTCAGGTTTCGACTATCGTGTTAGGGAGTGTTCAGTCCTATGTAATCCAACCATCTCTTGAAGCTGGAGGCTGCCCTTAGAGGTGTCCTAACAGGGTCTTGTTTGTTTGTTTGTTCTTAAAGCTGTTCTTTCTTTCCACAGAGAGTGGCTGTGTTCTTTGTTTTCTTGCCCTACCTTCTTACACTTAACATAGATACCTGTATATATATATATACACACACACACACGCACACACACACACACACACACACACATTCCTTCCAGACCAGCTTTCACAACACAACCTCAAACTGCCACTTTTCCACATCCAAAAGATTCCTGTCATTGATACTAACAATTCCATGCAAACGTTAGAGGGAAAAGGGATGACAGTCCAAACTACCTGGTCTTCTTAGTTGACAAAGTTCTGTCTCACTAGTTCAAGAGAATGCTCCTACGGAAGAAGCCTGTCTTAGTGTTTACTATTGCTGGCATAATACGCTATTGTGAACTGTGCTGACCACAGGGTAGGGAAAACATAAAGTGCTTGGTGCTGAGTAATATGCTAACAGAGCAGAGGCAAGGACTTCCTGTGGCCTTAAAGCTGCAATTGCTCACTCAGCCGAGAGCAATGGGAATGGGTGAGTAATGCTTCCTTCATGCCTCTACCTGCATAGTGAAAGTGTTTACAGTTGGCTGATTTCTCTTCTTCCCTGCTTGGGAGTAATATTTGTATAGCCTTGAAATATGCTCAAGTCTGTGAGCATATATTTGGAGTGTGCATGCCTAGGCATTTTATTTTAATATTGAAGAAAAAAATCTTACAATCCTGTGACTGTGTAAAAATTTCCAGTTCTTAGAAGTGAATTAAGAAAGGCCCAATTCTTTTTATTGATTTGACTTTCCCATTTCTATAACAGTCAATGGTCACCTACCAATGAAGCTATCATGGTTCTGCCAGACATCTCTGAGGTGTCCTAGAAGTTCCTGCCTTGTGGTTTCACGTAAAACGTGAAGCACTGCCCTTGGCATTCAGCTCACCAATAGAGCTTGTGCTGACAAAAATCAAGCCAACAACTAACTAACCAGTTTGCTCCCTCAGGGCCCTGATGTCCCCTGTTCAAAGTTCCTGGAAGCCTTTGCTTGTTTTCACTCCAACTTTCTTCTTGTTACTCTTTTGAAAGCACATGTCATCTTACATAAAATTATCAACATCAGCTCAAACAGGAGCCCTTCCCTGTTATATGAAAATCTACTGCTTTGAAATATTTCCCTGTATGAGGTATGGGGCAGCATCAGCATCACCATGGCTCCAGTCTCAGCTAATAAAATTCAGGTCCTTCCAGAAATTCAAATGTAGCATATGACGGCAAAACTCAGCTGAAGTCTAGGTTTTCATGGCCTGAGTCGGACTGTGACCTTTAGATAATAAGAAACTCTAGTAGATGTTAGATTCTTTTCATAATCTAGTCCAGTGAAGAGTATCTGAGTCAGGCAGATTTGGGCTCAAATTCTTACTTGATAGTTCTTTGAACTAAGAAGTGATCCTCATATCTAGAGCAATGGGGATTTCAGATATCACTAGAGTTGTATGACCAGCACACACCTCATCTGCATAGCTCCCATGGGACACCTTCCATGCCTAAGGAGTTTCTTCTTAAGTTGTTCTCAGTCATGTTCTTATAAACATAAGGGAAGCTGGATTCAGCCAGTTCCTTCAGTCAAGAAACAGCGATAGCTGCTTGATTCGAACATGACCTCCAATACTGCAAGCTGAATGTCGAGTAAGAGTGGAAACGACAGACCAGCATTCGGTTCTGATACTAGTTTCCTCAGAAAGTGGGAACTGGGGTGAAATCAAGAGCTTGTCACGGAGAAGTGTTAGTCAAGGGTCCGTCCTAAAGTGTGCAGCTTTCCCTGCTCCCTCATGGCTTTTTTTAGGACTGGGAACCTAAACCGGAAGATCTCTTCAAACAGTGACATCTGGTGGCCCTGATAAACTTTCCCTACATCTGATAGGACTCCCAGGAAGAACAGAGAAGGAGACAGTAAGAAAATTTCAGAGATTGAGGCCCATTCTCCACCTGGGTGACGTGAGGGCTGAACTCGGATTTTACTCTTTGATGTCTTTATTATGTGAATGGGTCCCTGCTCACTTCTACAAATGCCTACCTGATATTTTGGTTTGGTACATAATGAACACCTGCAAGGGGGCCCACATGGGAGCACTTAGGAAACCTAATGTGGACACTGCAAACCTAACTTGTTAAGCAGGTTGAAGACAGGGTATCCAAGTCCTAACATACTGTCGTGACTGGCCACAGCCTATATATATATATAGATAGATAGATAGATAGATAGATAGATAGATAAGCCTGCTGCTTATACTAGAGTGTGTCTGAGGATTAGCCCTCAAACTATTCTGGGAGAAGCACTATACAGTTTGTGACACCGACCCCTTTATTATTTCCCTAAATTGGAAAGGCGTAATCTTAATTTATTTTAAAAAAAGAAGAAGTATATTGTAGTGATATTTCATTTGTATTTTGATAAATAAAGTTTGCCTGAAGGTCAGAATGTAGAACAGCCATACCTGTCGGCCATACAGGCCAGGCAGTGGTGGTAAACACCTTCAATTCCAGCAAGCACACTAGTTAGCTATAGAGGTCAGATGGTGGTGGGGGCGCTTTTAACCCCAGCACTAGAAAGGAATATAAAGTGGGATTAGACAGGAACTTGCTCATTCAGTCTGAGGATTTTGTAAAGGTAAGAGCTTGGCTGCTTTGCTTTTCTGATCCTCAGGTTGAATCCCAATATCTGTCTCTGGGTTTTTATTATTCATGCTACAGTTGGTACCCAACGTTTGGGGTACATTTGCCCATGGCTTTTTAGCCGGCAGCACAGGCCAGAGCTTCACATGGGGCTCCAGTCACACTCAGCTAATCCTTCTTTTCTTTTTCCCCCAAGAGATTTTCCTGTTGCAGACTCCCTGAAGCAGTCTCCAGCTGCCAGCCAAACTCCAGAAACGCCTGGGCTTCAAATGCCACAGGACTTATGCACACTAGACTGGCTGGTTCTGCATTCAGGCAGTTCCCCCCACCTCACGTGCTTTTTCTGAACAATCCCCTGTGCGTTTTTCAGACAGCTCTCTCCCTCCCTCCCTCTCTCTCTCTCTCTCTCTCTCTCTCTCTCTCTCTCTCTCTCTCTCTCCACTATGGGTTGTAGGCTTTCCCTGAACCCTGTTCTCAGACTACTGTTTTACTTTCCTGATACCCAGGCAAGCTTTAATTATTAAAATACAATTGAAATGCCGCTACAATCAGCTGAAGCTGAGAAAGAATTTACTTTGATTGAAGAGAAAATAAAGAAGGCCATGTGGATTGTGTGGATCTGAATCTTAACTGCATTCTGGTCATATTACCCTCCAAACATTCCCCTATAGGAATTTTAATGCAGAGGAAAGATATGATTTTAGAATGGATCTTTCTACCACACATAAACCAAATAAAGAAATTTTAAAAATGTGGAAAAGTTCTCTGAATTAATTCTAAAATGAAAATTGAGACTTTGCAGAAATAGACCCAGCAGAAATTATAGTACCTTTTTATAATAGTGAAATTGAAAAATTATGGGGAAAAAAGTGAACCCTGGCAAAGAGTTTGTAGTTTTGGAGAGATTAACAACAAATATCTCAAAAGCAAGAGAATTCAACTTAGATAAAGAACTAACTAGATACTTCCTTGCGTTGTATGAGACACACCAATAATTGGAGCCCCTACATTCTAAATTGATGCAAACAAATCAGGAAAAACAGGTTAAAAATCAGAAAATTTAAGTAAAGTGGAAGAAAGCCCTTGTGATTCTGTCCAAAATCAAAATTATGGTTCTAAGGGATTTTAAAGAAACTCTCAACATAGTTACCAATTCCCAATATGTAGAAAGAGTTGCTTTGCATATTGAAACCACTGAATTTATACCAAATGATACAGAATTGGCTTTATTATTTATTCACTTACAAGATACAAAATCAAGAATAGGAATCATCCCATATACATAACACACATCCAATCCCATATGGGTCTGCCAGATTCTCTAGCACAAGATAATGCAGAAACTGACCAATTATTGATTGGAAATGTGCTGGAGGGCTCATAATTTCATAAAAAATATGTCAATAGCACAGGTTTAAAAAAAGACTTTTCCATTACATGGCAACAAGACAAGGAAATTGTAAAGAAATGTCCTCCTTGTTTTTTATACAACCAAGCACCACTACATGCAAGAAGTAACTCAAAGGGTAAATCGAAGGAATGAAATCTGAAGATGGATGTGTTCCATTTTGTAGAATTTTAAAAACTAAAATATGTACACAACACCATTGGTATCTATCCAGATTTTCAATGAGCAACTGCTTCGAGTTCACAAAAGGTTGATTCAGTAATCATACATTTGCTAGACGTTATGACCATCATGGGTATACCTGTACAAATAAAGACAGTCAATGCTCCAGTGTATGTCTCTAAGAAAATGAAACCGTCTTTTGCTTAGTATAATATGAAGCATATTACAGATATACCACATAATCCTACAAGCAAGGAAGTTATATAAAAATCAAATCAAACTGTAAGAGATATGCTAAATAAACAGAAAAAAATAATAAAGACCCCAGAAATAGATTACTGAATACTTTATTAACTTTGAATTCTCTAAACACTGATGAGAAAGGAGCAGCAGATACAGAGAGACATTTGATAGTAGAAAAAATACTACAGCATAAAAAATAAAAAAATAAATAAAAATAAAAAAAATACTACAGCATTAAATCAGCTGATATACTGTAAAGATCTGGTGACCTCAGAATGGAAACCAGAACATGTGCTATGTTGGAAAAGGGGTTTGCTTTTGTTTCCACAGGAGAAGAAAAGCTATGAATACCATCAAAATTGATAGAGATTCACCTTGAACAAAAGACACCTCTAAATTAGAGGAGATGATAGTTCATCAAACAATATCACCACCTGATCTAAACTACCCTATAAAACTTACAAATGCTTTTCATTTGATCAGATATATCTTGCCAAAAAATGTCTCCCCAAAATCAGGGTTGGGGAAGGGTTTTGTTTCTGTCTTTTCAGGAGAATAAAGGTATCCAGCTAAGGAATCTGAAGATCACAGGACAAATAAGACATCTGAAGGAAAAGGACAAATCATCCAGAAAGAAATGTCTCAAGAAAAGTACTAAATTGGTTTATTGGTATATCGCATTTCCAACAGGATAAAATTTTGTAAATTTTCCCAAATGTTTGTTTCTGCTATTCTCTACAGACATATAATGCAAATGGTCTTTTTGTAGCTCCAGTCCAATTAAATATTAAAGTAGGCTTTGGATTGGAGTATGGCTCTCTCCTTCTCTAAACCCAAGCATGCTTATTAAAGTGAAATTCAAAATCTCTGTCTCATGTCTGAAAAGCCACCTGCTATGGGACAGAAAAGAAATATTTAAGGACTAATCTGTTAATATTTTGGTTTTATATTGGCTCTTTAAAAGCTTTTCTTAAGGTATAAGATTTATAATATTAATATATATAGTTTTCAACTTTTTGTCATGATATTAATGGTTATATAAAGGACTAAATAATTCTAGAAAATGGTTTCATCTACTTGAATATCAATTTTCTGCAGTGAACCATGAGCAAGCCTAACAGTGACCTTTGCAATCTCCAAAAGAAGGATAGAGCCCCACAACAATGATTCCTCCAGGACTATGATAACACTACTATGCTGAAAAAATACCACCTAAAGATTGTCTTTTGACTACAAATTGCTCAGAACAATTTTGGGGTGGCTAGTTGAGATGATCCAGCCTAACAGATTACTCTAGCCAGGACTTGAGACAAGTCCTGGACTTTCCCATTATGCAGAGACTGAACAACAAATGATACAGCTACCTCTCCCAGGACTTGACAATTAACCCAATTTTTTCTTTTCAGGATTCTGTAAATATACTGTCACCCCCAGACAGAAGGAAATAAACTTAAGGATAGGACTCCCACATTCCTAAGAGGCGGGGGTGGGTGGTTTTTGGTCGTTCAATGGGTTATGGGTATTTTTCATTGTTTAGGGGTATTGTTACATGTTGTTATTGGTAATGGTCAGGAAAAGAGCTAAACAAGGGAAATTAGATTCAAGATTCTTGTTTAGAAAAGAAAAAAGGGGATATAGATATAATAAGATAAAAGGTAGATTATTGAATCTACTTTTAAAAAAGCAACTACTAGTTTTAAATGTTTTACATTAGATTGTATTTTTGTATGTTGTACACAAATTTTGTATAAATACAAATTTGAGATTTGTTAGAACATGCTATATATGCACTTCTACCCTTGTTCAAGGTATTGTACCTATACAACTCATTTAACAAAGTAGTGCAAATTTTTAGTCCTTGAAATTTATTATTACACTTTAGGAATACAGGCTAGTAGTTAATCACCTATTATATTTGAACTTGTAGTCCATTATATATGTCTTTGAGATCAAACAAAGATATACTTTAGATAGACAGGTCATCTTCGAACACTTCAGAGATCTTCAGAATATGGCATTCAAGATGTTTTAATAACATAGGTTCTTTTATCATGACAATGAGGCATGTCTGCTCCTGGCAGTACTAATCTACTTCAGAGAAGATGCTAGGCATTGAAGAAACTCCACATGGAGTTTATTTTCTTTGTGGCAAAAGTAAGCCACTGGGCAAGAAAATGCCCTTTCCTTGACTTCTGATAGTATGTTGTCCTAATTGGACAAGCAGGACACAAAACAAAGTGACTGCCAAACATTGTCAAGATAAGGCAGGAAAGCCCTTCAGAATATGCTGCTTCACAGAAAGTGTGTCAGATTCTATTTTCATTTAAGAATTTTTTAAATGTGTATACATGTGTTGTGTTGAATGAATTTATTTGCATCACATGTGCACATGAATGTGTGGAGGCTGAGAAGAGGCTTTGGATCCCTTGGATACTGTTCTGTGTAGGCATAAGTCATAGCAAGTCTGAAAGTGAAACTGGCCTGGCTTGGTCATTGCCACAAGAGACCAGACTTCCTCACCTGCCTTACCTTCAGGTCCAAACGTACCCAGTTGTGCTGGACAGATAGGGAACCATCTTAAGAAATTCACAGTAGCCTTCCCTGAATGATAAAGTGTATTCATTTTATTTTGATGTTCATTTTTCAGTGATGGATGCTAGTACTAAAACACGAAAAAAGTATTTTTAAGCATATGATTCATGGTATATTTAAGGAAAACTAAAGAGATAAATACTCTAAAACAGTTTTAATACAGCCATATAGTAAATATAAACAGAAGTAGGAGAGCTGAAGACTTCAAACACCATGCATCTCCTTTGACCAAGTCTGGAAAGGCTTTCCTTTGGTGAGGAGAAGATCACAGAACCACAATCTCACTTCAGGATTGCCCCACCTGTTGGCAGTCATATGTCAAGGTCAAGGCAGCACCAATTGTAGCATTGCAATAAACTCTTGGAACAAGCAGAGAACAGCAAAGTCACCTTTTCTTCCACTGCCAGAGAGATGTAGATATAAATATTTTCATAGAGAATGAGGAAAAGCCCTGGCATTTCAGTATCTTTTAATCTGGACACTGTTACTCTGTTCACATGTAGCAGTTGAAAAGGCTACCATTGAATGGCTATCATTACTATCTTTCTTCTTTTCAACATATCTAATTTCAACATATCTAATTATTTATATATTATGCTTTGCAGCATTAACTTAATCAATACTCAGGTGACAAAAGTATAAATCTCATGCCCTCTTAACTGCTTAATCATCTCTCCATCCCAAAATCTTTCTCTCAAGACATTTACATATAAAACTAATGGGGCACCTGAAAATAAAGAATTGCACATACCGAAAGATCTTTTACAAATTGCTGTCATTGTGACATCTCTTGAAACTAAGTGTGATACAGTGATATGCAAAACAGTAGCACTGGTGGGGTGGCACAGGTCACACTTCCCAAGCCGCCTTGAGAGGCAAAACCCCAGGAATAATCATCTGTGACATATTTGAAACAAGTCTCACAGAGCTCCACTTGCAAACAAAAGATAAATGCTTAAATAAACAGCATGCATGAAAAGATGGCAAAAGAGAACATTTTGTAAAAATGAACTGATGAAAGGGAAGCCATGTGAAATAAAAGAAACCACCTGAGGACTAGAAAATGAAAAACTAAATATTTTGTAAGATACTCTTAAAATAAAACAGTTACACATAATACATTTTAAACTAAAGTAGGGACATTTCAAAATGGAATGATATAAAATATTACCATTTAGAAATTTCTTCCATAATCTTTTCTCATATCTCATATCTTAAAATTAAGGAATACATTTTGAAAACATACAGTAAACTTTCAAAGAATTGATGACAATTTTTCAGGGGGTTGTTGTTCACACATATTTTCTCTCAGAACATACTGAATCTAAAATCCTTTTATTGTGAACATTACAGACAAGTTCATAACCCAGGGCTCAGTAACTTGTGACGCATACTCAGAACCTAGAACCTCACAAACCCCAGGAGCAGACCTTGCTTCCAAACACATCCTCTGCAAACAATGAATTGATGCCAAACTTAATTTTATGATATGTGAAGTGGAACCAGACCTCAGGCTAGGGAAGTGCTCCTTATGTGTGAACCAGTATCTATCCCCGTTAGAAGGTAAGGATGAGGGTGCTATGGAGTACACTCTACTGGGAACATTGTGAAATCTTGGCTAAATCTCAAGAAACTGAACTGTAAAATTATCTTTGTATCCTTGTCTAAGATAATTTGTATATTGATACAAATTCAAATTATATTTGTTATATTGAATATGCTCCTATTTCTGTTTACAAAATTTGTGTACCTATGCAAAGTTATTCTGTCATATTGTATGCATGCATGTTTCTACCTCTGCTTAAGATATTTTGCATACTGATGCAATTTTAGGATATATTTTTCATATTGCACTATACATTTCTATCTCTGATCAAGATACTTACATATATTGTTTACATTTTGGGATCATTGTCCTCATTTGCTGCATATCTGTTTAAAGATTGCTTAATTTTATAATGTGAAACCTTAGCCTTTAAGCTATATAGTTTTAGGAATTACAAGTCAATAGTCACCCATGTTTGTCATACTTATAGCTAGGCTAGTCAGGTTCTCTAGATGCACAGAGGTTGTATTCCACATAGACAGGTAATCTTCAAACTCTTCAAAGAACTGTAGAATATGGCATCTAAATAACTCAGGATTCTGCTGACACAAGACACTGTTGCTCCTGGCAGCAACAATCTATTCCTGAGAGAATGTTGGACACCTAAGACACTCCACTTGGAGCTTGTTTTCTTCTTGGCAAAACTGGTATTTGGGCACAGAATTGCCCTTGCCTTGACTACTGACAAAATGCACGCTGTCCAAACCTGAGAAGCAAGCTACAAGCAAAAACAATGGCTGAATCTTGTGAAGACAGGGTAGGATAGTCTTTCGAATTTTCCTGCCTCTGAAAATGGTTTGTCAGATATTCTAGGTCTTAGCCAAATTTGGTTGCCCCAACATTACAAATGAGTCTTCGGATGATTGTCCAGATAGCCAGCTGTCTCTGTCATTTCTCACATCTTTTAGAAGTTGTTCGCTTGTACCACTGCTTACTCAGGAAATATTATTTGCCTTCTCAGGTCCTTAATGAGGTTGAAGACTAAATAGTCATAGCTACTTTCCTCTCTAACTTGGCTAAGACATTTTAGTATAAGATTTAGACTCCTCAGGATAGGACAGCTATTGAAATAATCTCTGTTATTTACTTATTACCTTAGACTGAACATGTAGCTTGTGTTTCCTGATTGAGGCTGTTCATGTGGGTAGTAGTTCTATTTTTGTGTGTGTATTTTTGCCCTTTCTTTTTCCTGGACAATACTTGATATTTGTTCTTATTGTATATAGTTTTGCATTAGGTTTAGAACTCTCTTATTTAGACAAAAGGGGGAGCTGTTGTGGGAATTCATTCAGCCAATAGCCTCTTGGGCATTGGCCTATTAAGGCATTGTCTGAGGTACCCTAAGCACAGACAGGAAGCGTGCTTGCTTTCTCTTGGTTGGTGGTCAGAGTTCAGCTTACAGCTTCCAGTGCCCACAGAGGTCTGTGGTTCTCTATCCTTATTGTGAGTTTTTTCCCCCAATAAATAAATATTTGTTATTTTATATTCCATGCTCTCATGTACCTCCCTAATTACACACACATTGAACAAGTACAAAAAAAAGGACTTTTTTTTTTTTTTGCATGATCTCTAGTCTCATGAATCTCTCAATGGGTGTTTTTATATTATGGCCAAGAAGAAAGTGGCATTAAAAAAATGAACCATGAAACCATAAAGTGATTTTAAATGTCCTCTTTGAATCATTACAAAAGACTATCAATTGTATAGTATAGGAATAACTACAGTTTAGTTATAATAAAGCTTGGAAACCAATGTATGTGCCAAGTGATGGTCTCAGCCACAACACTTAAGTAGAATGCCTCTTCGTGCTTAAAGAGCTTTAAGTCGCATAAATTAGTTGAAAGGAGTATACTACCACATCCATGCTTGATTTTATTCTTTCTTCTTTTCTTTGAAAGCATCTATTTACATATTATCAAAATACGTTGCAGAAACTGTCAGTATGTCAGACAAAAAAAAGGTCCTGAAAATATTCTCCAACAGCTGTCATTTCTTCAGCTGCCTTTTGAGATATACTCTTACAAGGAGGATGCCTCTCACAGCTACTAATATCTTCCCACCCATCTTCACCACAGTACTTCACCATGGCTAATATACAAGCCTGGCCAACAGAATCAAACACATGGCTCAGAAGTCCATTCAATTTAAGGGTCCCTTCGTCATGGAAAAGTTTGCTTCCTGTGGAGAAAACAGAAATGAACCATGAGTAACTCCTCATCTGCTATAAAATGTACAACAGAATATGGCTACTCCTTTCTTTGGTTTTATAATAGTTCTATTATTTCAAGACATCTTTTTGTATTTTAAGTTTTGAAAAAAAATTTTAGGTATGTTAAAGAGCGTTTTTATCTGGGTTCTTTGATAGAAAAATATTTCTCTCTACAAGCCTTTTCGTGTAATTTTGAAATTTCTCTTTTCTTTCAACAACTCATACAGTGGAATACTGACACAACCTTCCACCTAGGAATACTGGCCTAGGTCTGGGCAACAAAACCAAAAACAAGGTAGGCTGTCTGATAGAACACTCGAGGCAACAGATTTCATCCTTTCCAAATACTAGCATCTCCTATAGGACCAGGTGCTGGCCAGGAAGCAGAGAAGGATGGCCTTAGTATCTTTTGGTCACTTGTTTGCTTATCCTCTGTTCCTGGAGACACTGTCGAGCTCCCAGTGCAGACCAAGAAGGGAACCAAGTACCTGTCTTCCAAATATTAGATACATCTAGGACTTCCACAGGTACTCTTTCTTTCCAAAAAAAGAAATGGAAAGGTGACTGTCAATATCTGATTTTTTTAATCCAAAAATCAAGCCATGTTTATCTCTAACTACCCAAGAACAAGTTATTTCTTTTATGTGAATATTAAAACCAGAAATTTGTGTATTTTATTTTTTAAAAAGTCAGGAAAACCTACATTTATCACGGTAATAACTTGATAAATTGATGGATAGGATGATAATTGAAAATTGAAAATGTAAGGTTAATTCTCATGATTTATACTCTGGGAATCACTATTAATATTGTCCATGTGTGACTGTCCATCTACTCACATGTCCCTAGGAGGTGGTATGAAAATTCTATGATTTGTATGCAGTTATGCTATTTTCAATTTTGACCAGCAAACATTTTTATTCCACTGGGTAAGAAACTTATAAACTTATGCTTTAATTCCAAGAAGGATATTTTATTATAAATCATAGGTCTCTGTCTACTAAGTGAAGAAAACACTCATTAACGTAAGTGGTTCTCAACCTTCCTATTACTTCGACCCTTTAATATAGTTCTTCATGTGTGGTGACCCCCAACCACAAATGTATTTTCCTTGCTACTTCATAACTGTAATTTTTCTGTTATGAATAGTAATATAAATATCAGTGTTTTCTGATGGTCTTGGTTGACACCTGTGCAAGGGTTGTTAGAGCTCCAAAGGGGTCTACAACCCTTGGGTTGAGAACCACTGATGTAAATGGCATTTAGTCTTTCACTTCTAAATCCCACCTTTGATCATCTCAGATACTCTGTAATTTTCATGCAATCCTATTTCAACACAAACGTAAGCTAGAAGAAAAACTAGAACCACAGATGCATACTTTGCTATCAGCTTTGGTGTTAGCCACCTGGATCGGAGTAGGTGAATGGAGCTGTGGGCTCAAACACCAGCTCAAGGAGCTAGAGAGTGCCCAGCAATGTCACTTCACTGTCCCAATGTTCCAGATCTCTCTGCAGTGCTTACATAGCACAGGCTGCTTTGTGGGTTAAGTAGATTAAGTTTATGGAGCATATTTCATGTGATGATGCCAAAACCACCCAGAAGTCTTGAGAAAATATGGGTGAGTATTCTCTGGGTTTTACTTTAGCTTATTGGTACAGCATCTTGTTACACCATTATTTACACCCTAAGTTTATCTTATGGCAATTTATGTTGTCTTACGCCTCATTCAAATAGGCAATTTTTTCTTCTCTTGTGTTTCACTCTCAGAACAGCAACAACAACAGAATACAGATTATTGACTACACAGAAGATAAAACGCAGAAGCTGAACAACCTTTCTCTGTCTCTTTCCCTTTTATAGACAAATAAGTCAGCCCTAGCATGTGTGCCTGTGGGATTGGCTGAGCCCTTTGCTGGTTTCTTCTCCCCCCATACCCACTCATCCATTACCCCTCTCTAAGTCACACCACAGTGCTCAGAGCTGCACCATGGTACCCTTGCCACCACCCACATGGCTCAGATTCAAAGACAATTTCGTGAAAATACAAACTGATGCAATGTTTTCTGTTATTTTGTTGTTATTATTTGCATACCTTCCTTGGGGACTTGAACTAGTGTAATATGCAAATCTTCAATAAATTATAATGAAGAACTAAGTTTGAGTCTTATGAAATCAAGAAAACAAATTCATGTCTCTGTATAAAGACCACTCAACAGCTCATTCATAAACACAGGTTGGCTGAATATAAGCATCTAAGTGTCTGCCCCTGTGGAATTTCATATTCTAATAAGGCGTCTTCAGTTAGTATTTATCTCAGGGACAGAAAATGTGATTTTTTAAAATTTTCACAGTAACTTGCTCTCAAAGGCAGAATGAACAACAATAACAAAAACCCTGTTGAAATGTTTAAATGCCTTGTTTTCAACAATACTCCTTTAAAGGTGTCTTCTCCTTCCTGCTCCCAAGGTATATTAGAAACAGAAGAGAAAGAGGGAGGGTGTGCAGCCTTAGTTTCTTTGCACAGGCCGAGGACAGAGAAGTACGTGGTTACTTCCTGGACCAGGAGGTGCTTAGACACTGTATTATCATCTCTGGCAAAACGAACAAACAAAAACCACAACAAAACATATTTTTCTTGCTAAAGGAGTACCAAGATCTCAAGACCTCAAAGCTTAGGGTTGGGGGTGGGGGATCCCCAGTGTCTTGCTGGAAGTGGGATATCAGGGCTTCAGGGGAGCTGAGAATGTCTGGAGGACATCAGAAAGGCCCACCAGGAGTTTGGCCGGGTGCATAACTGCCTAAGCCTCAGAGTTTACTTTCAAAACAGGAGTTAAGGGGAGAGTGAGACCGCGGCTGAACCATTTAGTACTTCTGCCTTCTACCATCTACACTACAATAAGCCAGCAGGGAGAGCGTTAACTTAATGACCTTTCCAGGTACTCAAATTCAACACTAGGAGGGCAACTGCCAGCCTTCATACTGTAGGCTCTGTTTTCTAACCAGGAGCTGTGATTGGCCAGCACCCAGTTTAGTTAACACATATAAACACACACCTCACCCTCTAACCTGGATTAGACGTCAATCAGGCAGGTCCCTGCAATCTCTGGCTGGGGGTTTCTTTGGCCTTCTTGCAGGTAAACAGCCACTTTATGATACGGGCGTTCCTTTCTACTACAGAGGTGGTGCTAGGCATCTGCTCCATGAGCTCCTCTTCTTGCAGCCCGTCCTCGCTGTGCCTGGAGAAGCTACTATCAGAAGTGGCCATGCTCACGCTCCGCACTTTGAATGTAACACAGTCGGATCCAGCAGAGAAGTTCTCTCTCCCAAGAGCCTCCACCACTTCAGGTTCCAGGCCGCAATAAAGGAAGAAGTTGTCGGGTTCGGCCCTGGCTATCGAGTAGCGGGAGCTGAGATCTGACTGAGAGCGTTGCAATCCTCTGCGACGCGACACCCGTAGCTCCACTGCGGAGGGTGCGACTGGAACCTTCGAAGCCACCTTCAAAGGCACATCTGGGGACTCCGTGGCCACTACAGGGGTGGGAGGTGATAACGGAGAGGCTGGGCTAGTGGCTACCGCCTGATCGGACTTGGTCCAAGTAGCCTCTGTTTCCTTCGTCTTGCCTTCACCTGACACCACGGTCGTCTCAGGGGCCACTGGCATTTTGTCCTTGGGAGACCCCTGGGAAAACTTCTTCACCGTCCCCCCTCTGGAACCGTCTGTTCCTGGCCCTCGGACGAATTCGCATTTCTGTCGGTAGATGACCAACGAATCAGGTCTCAGCGGCTTCCGAGCGATAACCCTGCGGGCTACGGGAGCTGGAGTTAGTGCCGAAGGAACTGGGTTGCGGTGCTGCACCCCTGGGGTCTCAGGGACCCTGCCCTCGGAGACAGAACCCTGGCTGGATCCCGGCGTGCTCCGAACGTACTTGGCGCGGTCGGCCGCCAGTCTCTCCACCGCGCTCTTGCTCTCTGGCCGCGCCGTGAGAGTGTTCTCCGCCGCCCTGGGGTCCCGGACAGGGGGTCGCATTCTGGCAAGTGCGTCCACGGCCGACAGGGCCCGCATTCTTGCAGGACCCGAACCCACCAAGCTTTCGTCCAGTAGAGACCACTCCTGTTCCGGCGCCAGTCTGTCCGAGTCAGTTCCGAAGTCCGCAAGGGGTGGGGAAACACGCCCCAGGGCCCCTCCGCCCAGATCCGGAGTTGGGGCGAGCCAGAAGGGCCGGGAAAGGTGAATCACTCCCGGCGCCAGCTCGCTCCTCCCACGCAGGACGCCGGGCCTCCTACACCTGGCGTCCCCGCCCCGTGACCCGCTGCAAGGTGTCCCCGCCCCCTTACCTTTCTGTTTCCTGAGCCCCATCACTGCTACCTTATCCCTAGGCTCCTGGCAGGTGTCCTCTCTTTTCTCTTGGTCTCCTACCTATTGTTCCCCCATCTTCCCTAACTCCAGGAATACCCCATCTCCTTATCTCCAGCTACTGCTTTCAAACATTCTCCTCTGTCCCCCTGCCCCCTCCCGCCTTTCTCTTGGAAAGTGGAACCGAGAACGCTAGGGACTGCTTCCTTCCAGTTTCCAAAGTCCTTGAGGTCTTGTTGGGAGTTCTCAATTCCAGAGATTAGGGTGAGGAAAAAAGGTCCCTCCCCACTCCCCATCCCTCCCCTCCCCCCATACACAAACCATCCATATCCTTGTATAGCCTCTGCTCTCCCTGGAACTTGCTCTGTAGACCATGATCGCCTCGAACTTGTAAAAATCCACGTGCTTCTGCTTCCCAAGTCCTAGGATTAAAGGTGTACTCCACCACCAGTCCTTTTAATTCTTAAAGTGATCTCATCAGGTTTGGAAAATTTCTGATTTATTTCTATAGTTTCAATACACTACTTGAAAGGAATAGGATACGAAACAACAACAACAACACTTTCCAGGTCAAAATTAGTAGGTGCTGGAAAAAAAAAAACCTTAGAGCCACCTTAGACTTGGCTTCAATCCAGAAGTCATTGTCTTGTACTTCAAGTCTCGTTGCTTTTTGAAAAAAACCCTAACACCTTCAAGAATCACTCCTGCTTATGCTAATCCAGGCGATGAGAAAATCTCGGGTTCCCTAGGCAAGGAAGATCAAAATAAGAATGCTGAGAGCTTAAGAAAATAGTTTCAAAATTCCATCTTTCAAAAAATTGGACAGAAGACAAAAACTATCTGCCAGAAGGGTACGTTATCTCCTGTGTGGAGGCCAGTTTCAGGTCTTGCTGAAACTGATTCAAGTTGCAGCTAAATGCTCTGGACCCACAATTGCAGGATTTAGTCCGGCTCTTTCTGGAAACCAGCTGTGTGTCACTGCAGCAGGGGCACAGACGCCTTCCTAAAGAAGAGAGGGTGGCGGCAAGTGTGTTTAGGGAGCCGAGAGAAGGGTCACATCGAGACCCAAGTCGGCTGAAAATCAGACTGTCTACATAGCCTAGATGGAAATGCAATCCTTTTTTTCTTGGCTGGAAAAAAAGGGAGGGTACTCAGTAACTTATGGAGTGGGTAGAGAGAAATAGGGAAACCATGAGACAGAAGACAGAGAGAGTGTGAGAAAGGTCATGCTTTCTCCAACAGAATCAAGGAAGCCCAAAGTCTAGCTTTTCTCCTGCCCACAAGGCCAGATACTACACACCAAGTCTAGTGTCTGTGTCAGAGGAAGCAGCCCTCACATTTGAGGGGAGTGAATCCTTCTTGCTCACAGCAGCAGCAGTTATGAAGAAATATAAACACGTTTGCCTTCGATATGTCTGAACTTGACCTCACCATCACTAATCATTTAGTTTTGGGAAGGCAGACAACTTTTTCTCTTGGGTCTTTGATTTTTAATCTGCTAATCCTGTTCTCATAATTTACAGTGTCCATTCTGATTCAGAATGAGAAGTATGATATAGTAGGTAACAGCTTGGTCTCTACTCCTTAAGAAACTGTAACAAAGGACCCAGTGCCTCTGGTTGTGTAGGTAGAGCTCACTGTGTCCATCTGATAGCTTTCTAATTAGTAAGATGGCTTACATCAAATTCTTTGCATTGGGCACAGAGCAAATTTTCAATCAATGTTAAAAGTTATTGTTTCTATAATAATGGTTATGAGTTAGTCAACTATTTTCCTTTCCAATATTGTTACTGAATCCACGTAAACTTGAACACATTCAAAATAGTAACCATTCCTAGAGTTGTTTTTTTGTTTGTTTGTTTTGTTTTGTTTTTTGAGACAGGGTTTCTCCATATCTTTGGACTTGTCCTGGAACTAGCTCTTGTAAACCAGGCTGGTCTCGAACTCACAAAGATCCACCTGCCTCCGCCTCCCAAGTGCTGGGATTAAAGACATGTGTCACCACCGCCTGGCACTCTAGCATTGTTTTTAATATATTGTTATTAGACAAAAAATATATCTTAACATAATTTACTGGAAAATTGGATCTTGGATTACCCTCCACGAATTGTCTCAGCAGACTCTTATTGCTCAGCTGGGAGTATCAACTTTGAACCCATTTCTTTCCTGGTATCCACCTCAAAAGACCTGGTTCAAAGAAAACATGGGTTAATGCTCTCCTAATTGCTTTCATGGCTTATCCAAGAGAGGAGTGGAGGACAGGTGTGTAGTCACTGTAGACAAAACGCTAGACTGGCCATGTGCGCAGCTTCAGGAGGCCAGATAAGGCATGACACATCATTAGTGGAATATTTTGCAACCATTTACAGTTAGCTTCCTCCAACCCTAAGTTTTGGAAATTCCCATGGTCTAAGAAAAAATTTAAATATTACAAATTTAGAAACATGCTTAATCATGTGTCCTAGCACTCTCAGGGCACAGCCATCTGTAAGCCATTAGAATAAGTCCCATATATAAGTCTGTGAGTTATGTTCCTCTAGAGAACCCTGGCTAACACACCCTGTCTCAAGAAATCAAGAATAAAAGTGAGACAGGAAATAACTAAACAAACAAAAAGACAGGAGTGAATTGAGAAACTGAGGGCATTGGAGATAAATATCATAAATCAAATAGACCTCTACAGAACATGACGCTCAAACACTGAATACACATTCTTCTCTGCAGGTCATAGAAGTTTATCTAAAAATTATCATATTTTAGGACTCAAAGCAAGTCTCAACTTAGAAATACTATCTTATACTTCATTTGACCACAATGAAATAAGGCTAGATGTCAGAGACAAGGGTGCCCATTGGATATGTGTGTGTGGACTTTAATAAATCTGGTAAATCATTTACTCAGTTAAAAGTTAAATTACAGAGTATTTTGTTTTTGATGTTTAAAGGCATTTAAAATAATAACAATGGGTGTAAGTGCGCATATACAAATGTGAGGAGCTGTATAAAAATATGACATAGCACTGCAAATGAACCAGAGTTGTGGGGAGAAGAAAAATGAAGTGAGAGCTTCAATTTCAGTTGCCCTGTTTACTTCCAGGAAACGACATGTTAGGAAAAGCAGGGAAACAAGTCAATGACCCCATAACAAGCCTTTCATGCAAAATAATTTATTAGTTTCCTTTTCCTGTGAAAATGGAAGTTGATTCAGTACTGCAATTGTGAAACTATGAGGTATGAAACAGAATGTTAAGTATGAAAACCAACTGGGGCCGAGGCTGCAAGCAGTGTTTCAGCTTGAAAAGATTGGAGATGGAATCACCCTGGTACAGAATACACCAGAGACAGGGGCGCCCATTGGAAACAGACTGTTAGATGAACAGGAAGTTGGCTACAGAAAATGTAAAATAGAAACTCTGTTTGAAAATTTAAAGCTTAAAATTAATTGGCTCCGTACTAAGAAGATCCTTGAATACCATGATTAGGAATCAACTTGTAATTTGACAAAACAGTGCTCACTTTTCCTGATTCTAAGACATTGAACAATGAAGTAAGGCTAGAGGTATAGAAATACCCCACAACCAACTTCTTTGAGAAAGAGATTATGCTGATAAACAAAGGCAGTCTCGATATGATGACCATGCCCTGGATTTATGCCATGCAGAAGCTTTCACTGCATGGGACAGAATTGGAAATGTAGGAAAGAAAATTGAGGCGTTTACTAAATTTATACAGGAACCAAGAAAACCTTCACAGATTTCTTACAAAAATTGACTTCAGCAGTAAAGAGAATGATGCCAGATTCAGAACGTAGACAAATAATAATTGAATCTCTGACTTTTGAAAATGCTAATGTACATTGCAAATGGTTAATTAGGCCTCTAAAGGAAAGATCAACACTCCTGAAGGATTAGATCAGAGATACAATTAATATTGAATCTTATGACCATGATGATGCTTGGATAGGAGCGGTGATTTCCAGAAGTTTTAAGAAAAATCGAAATGTCAAGTTGTAACTGGAGGTTTCTCTCCTGCCCACTAGTTTTCAAATAAGCACTCTGAGGCTTAATATTAATTACAGACTGTTGTATGATGTTTTACTCTTTTGGTTCTTTGAGGGTCGCACCACCCAGCTCCCAAATAAATCACACACATGGAAGCTTGTTATTACTTATGAATGCCTTCCTTGGTTTAAAGTGTTGCTAGCCAGTATTTCTTAACTTAAATTATCCCATTTGCCTTTTGCCTCTGGGATTTTTCCTTTTCTTACTTCTGTACATCTTGCTTTCCTTCTTACTCCATGGCTGGCTAAGTGATTAGGTGGATGGCCCCTGAGGTCCTCCTCTCCTTGTTCTCTTGCTGCTCCTCTTTCTCATTTCTCTTTCTATTTATAGTCTCTGCTCACCAGCTCCACCTATCCTTGCTCCTGCCTCACTATTGGTTGTTCAGCTCTTTATTAGGACTATCAGGTGTTTTAGATAGAGAAAGAATCACAGCTTTGCAGAGTTAAACAAATGCAGCATGAAGAAAAGTCACACACATTAAAATCATATTCCCCAACATTAAGCATTTCAATTGCAGTAAACAAGGTCACCTAAAAAGGGATTGTAGACAGGGCATTTCTAGAAACAATATTTTTTTCTAAGCATAATCCAAACAGAATACAAATCAACAACAAATATCCCAAAAGCAAGAGAATTCAATTTATAGAGAAAACTAATTGGATCTATCCTCATATTGTATGGGAAACACCAATATCTGGAGCCCTACATTCTATACTGATGCAAATAAATCAGGAGAAGCAGAAATTTTAATTTTACAATTTAATTTTACAAATCAGAAAATTTAAGTAAAATGCCTCAAAGTCTGTACGACTTTGTCTAAAAGTCAGAATTATATGCTATTTATGGTATTAATGGATTTTCATGGACCCTGCAATATGCAGAAAGAGTTGTTTTGCATATTGAAACTGCTGAATTTATATCCATTTGATGTATGGTGTCATTTAATCCTGCTGTTTCTCTGCCAATGATGATCAGACAGCTTCCATTAGGAAATCAAGCTTCCATTGAGAAACCAGCTGTTATTCTTATGAGTTTTCCTTTATATGTGGCTTATGTTTGCTCTCTCATAGCTTTAGTATTTCTTTGTTCTCCATACTTAGTGTTTTAACTATTGTATGCTGCATGGAATTACTTTCCTGGTCTTGTCTATTTAGCATTCTGTGTACTTCTTGTATCTGTATTGTTATGTCTTTCCTTAGTTTGAAGGGAATTCTTCTATGATATTGTTGAAGACCTGGTCTATGCCATCGACCTGGGATTCTTCTCCCTAGTCTATTTCTACACCAGGAAGATTTGGTCTTTACATGGTGACCCACATTTCCTCTATGTTCCTTTCCTGTGCTTTAAAATGTTTCCACATTCTCTGCTTGTTTCATCTCTATACTCTACCTTTGAGCTTGATAGTCTATATTCTGCTTGATTTTTTCTACTTGTAAGGCTTTCCCTTGAGTTTTCTAGTTGTATTATTGGGTTTTTTTTAGTTCTGTCTTTATTTCCACTTGAATCCTATTCAACACTTCCAGTTTGTTTTTTTTTTTTTTTTTTTTGAATTCCATGTTGAAATACTAGATTGCCATGGTCATTTCCATTAGTCTTATGTTCATGTTCTTGGGCATCACTAAGGCATTTTTTTTTTGCATCACTTCTTTTTAAGTTTCTTTGTGTCTTCTTCAAACTCTTTGAATTCTTTGATGAAGTTTCATCTGAGGTTTGTGGTTATTCTCTTAAATTCTGTGTGCTGTGGTGCATTGAGGTCAGTGGTTCTTAATCTGTGGGCCATGACCCCTTGGGGTTGAATGACCCTTCCACAGGAGTTACCTAAGACCATTGGAAACACAGCTATTTACATTACAATTCATAACAGCAGCAAAAATACAGTTATAAGGCAGCAACAAAAATAATTTTATGGTTAGGGGGTCACTACAACATGAGGAACTGTATTAAAGGGTCACAGCATTAGGAAGGTTGAAGATCACTGGTCTCGTTGGTGAACATTTCTGTAGTATTGATAAATGTGGGAATTACTAAGCATCCTGCCATCTTTCCTGGCATTTCTACTGAGCGGGCCCATTGGTTCTGCTGTTACTAGTATTTTGAAAAATCTGAGGTGCAAATTAATTATGTACTAATCAAACAAAATAAAGTGTTAGGAGTTTTCAGCCTTAGCACCTTGAAAATATCCATACACTCTAAGGCAGCTCAGAGCACAAACACAAAGCAGTGTGGCTTTTCCTTTCTTCCTGAGTTGAAAATGTACACTGACAGGTAGCTTCTAAGTGGGAGTACCAAGACAAAATGTAAGGTAAGAAGATTTGTGACACTACAGTTTAGAAAATATGGTCAAAGACCAAAGTGACTAGGCTTCATCCACTCCTGAATGAACACAGGACTTCACAGGTATCGCAGACAAAGAACAAAGTTGGTACAACTCCAACACTCGATGCTCAGTCCCATTCTTAATCTCCAGTGCTCCCTTTGCTGTAACATGGTGAGTTTGAGGTTTTCTCTATCATCTCTCCCACATTTAACCATTATCAATGTTCATGGAGGCTCCTTTAACCTTTCATATATATGCCTCTTACTACATTAGGGAAAACTTTATCTGCCAAAGAAAAGGGTTATTTAAATTTTTTCAGGATTTTTTTAAAATTGTAAAACTGAAAACAGTATGCCTTTTTGTTTCCCTGACTCTCTGAGTAGATAGGCATGTCACAGGGTACAAGATAAACCAACCAAGTGTGGCATTCCCAGCCCAACAAGGAGGGCCCACTTGTTCATCCCGGCCACCCAGCTAGCTTAGCCCCAAAGTAACCACACAGAAATTGCGTTCATTAAAATCACTGCTTGACCCATTATCTCTAGTTTCTTATTGGCTAATTCTTACATCTTAATTTAACCCATTTCTATTAATCTGTGTATTGCCACATGGCAGTGGCTTACCAGCTAAGTTTCGGCAGCATGTCTTACTCTGGCATCGGATCCATGGCATCTCCGACTCTGCTTTCTTCCTCCCAGAATTCAGTTCTGTCTTCCCCGCCTACCTAAGTTCTGCCCTATCAACAGGCCAGGGCAGTTTCTTTATCATTAACCAATGAAAGCTGCACCTGGACAGAAGGACCTCCCACACCACTTGCCCACAGCATCACGGTCAGCACTTCTCCTCGTTCCTAAGACATGCTCCTGCTCCAGGAATTCTTGGTGGAAAGTTAGCACATGTAATCTGTCAAATCCCTATCAGCACCTTCTCTGTGTCAAATAATAGCTGGTAAGTATTCCATATCCACAAATGAGGAAACAGGCTGAGCAGAATGAGATTGGAGATAGTTTCATTGCCCAGGTTATAACAGATTTCTCTTTTCCAGGCTGTGCTTGCTGTTCATTGCTTTCCTCCTGCTTTTCTGGGACCCTGTGTGAGAAAGGAGTTTTATTTTCTAAATTCTTGGTTCTTTGTAAATAAAATAAATGAAAAACTGTATTGTCCTCCTTCCCCACCTCAATTTAAGCCCTCATCTCCACTTTTACCATTTCCCATGTTATGAACTCTTTATTCTAAATTGAAATGTTTAGACAGATATTTTCCATGAAATTTAGATTCCATGGGAATGGATTGCTGGATTTATCTCCTGCCCTGACTCTATTTATACTGGAATCATCATTCCACTTTAGCAGAGAGCTTGGATGCTTTAAAACTAACCCCATGAACTGCAATTTTATAGGTGCCAATGACACTTTAATCCTTCCCCTGAAAAGTGCTAAACAAAGAAAGTTTAGGCCTCCAAAGAAGCAAGCATTACTTTGTCCACACACAGGTCTGGAGTGTTTATAGCTCATGTTTGATCTTTTGGCATTAGGCAAGTGGTCCTGAGTCCCAGTTCTGCCATTTGATCTTCAGCCCTCTCCAAAGTTTTTCTTTTTTTCTTTCTCTCTCTCCTTTCCTCTCTCTCTTCCCCTCCTTTTCTCTTCCTTCCTCCCTCCCTTTCTTTCTTCCTTTTTTTTTGAGACAGAGTATCCCAAGCTGCTCCATGTAGGCCAAGATGAACATCTGATCCTCCTGTCTCCACACAGTTTATATGATGCCAGGGATGGAACCTAGGACTATGTGTGTGATAGGCAAGCATCCTACCAATGTAGATAGGTCCCTATTCCATGTTTTTCCTCCTCAATTTTATGTTTCAGATACTAAGGTAATACTATCACCCATGTAATGGGGTTTCCAAGAGGATGAGTTCTAGCCATTGAATGAGCAATGCCTTTGTATTGATTTTGGTTTTTTGTCAAAATATTTCTATAGTAAATAAAAATAGACAACTGAAAACTTACATACACTGTAAGATCATAGCTCATTTAGTACTGAAAGTAAAGTGCCCCAAGAAGTTAAACTATCGAATTCATGTTTGCCATGTAGGTTATTCTTGGCCACTGTAGGACATTTTAAAGAAAAGTTGTTCATCTTGTTTAATCTGTGTTTGGGCCTATGGGTAGTTCTTGCTGTTTCTCATAGACTATTAATGGTTCAAATAAACATTGGCCAATGGACAAAAGAGAAACAAATGGATGAAAAAAATGAATGAAATGAAGAAGGAAAAAAGGAGGGGAAGAATGAGGGAGAAGGGAAAAGGTAAGAGGTAAGAAATACTTAATTTAATTAATCTAACATTTTACTTCTGGAAACATATTTCTTTCACAGTCATTTGTTTTTGTTAGCACAGTTTGTAGTACAAGCTGGAAATCTGTATACTCTCCATAATCTGCATATTGTTTAATTTTCTTAGCCAGGCATTTTCATGATACTGACATTTTTATGGTCATATATAGTTAGTGATCTTAACCATCTGGTTATCATTTCTAGAATACCCGTGAGCTTTGTGCTTGGTTACACGATAGGTCATATGACATTTTGAGTTTTGTTTTCTTTACTTTTGATGAACACTCACAGAAAGATAGTGTAAACTTTTCACAGTGAAGGTTACTTATGAACAGACAAAAACCAAAGTTATCTGTGCCAAGATAAAACACCAACAGGAGTTCTAATGATTCTGGAAAAGGATAGAGGTGATGTGTGTTTGAAAGTTGGTTCTGCACAAATGTAATGGTCCACACTTTAAGGTAATGACCTACAGACTGATGTCTGACTTACCTAAATATTAAGATTTTCCATTTTAATTCATCTTGACTTTAGGATTAGTTTGACACTTTTAAGAAAGAAGCAAAATTTATCATTTTTATTATTCCCTGAAATCAAATCTAATATGCTACAAAAACCATGACTACCTAGTACACTGGGCCCAATCGTTTTTCATTTCTATGTTAAAAACCCAGCTGGGCTAAACATTAAAAACATAAAATTAAGAGATAATTAAAATCAATTCCTCTAACTATGAACATTTTCATATTGTTGACTGTTGAGGGATATAGGGATAAAACATCTATCTATATAGTTTTTAAAGATGTTCAACTTGTGTTTAATAAATAGTATTTTGTTAAGCATAGGAATATGATGTATTTATGAGATAGTATTATTGAAAGAGATGTTGCCTTATAATGCAGGAGTAAATATAAAATTCAGTTGATGCTAACATTTTGGAAAATGCTGTTTTTGTTTTAAAAACATGTTCATAGCAAAGTGTTGAGTCAAATAAACAATATATAAGACATCATGTCATTTCATTTTCAGCTTATTCATGAAATTTGGAACAAATATGTCAGGACAAATTCATTCCCAGTTTGGAAACCTCAAGTGCTAAGTGTTTATGGTTCAGGCCGCTACATATGCTTCATGCTCAACGTGGATGTCCTCTGGGGCTTCCAGCGCAGTGTTCATCTGCTTATTATCTTTTATAAATCAACATACAGTTTTGATTTCTCTGAGTATAATGTCACATATTTGATATAAATTACTCTAATTTGGCTCAATGCCTATTTTTAAGCTAATCATCATACTTTAATCTTGACAAAATGCAACCAAATAGAGTTTATGCACACTCCTGAGGTAGAAACAACAAAACCAGCCCAAGATGTTATTTTAGATAAATGAGATATCATGTACACTAAACAGAATAAAAATAAAGTATACCAACATCAATGGCAATTAATATTCTACTTGCTGAATTCTTACTGTATGCCAAATAGTTAAATGACCCAAACAAAATGATATCTAAATAAAAATGGCTTGCCTTTTGTCCTTGGCCTGTTTTTGGGAGCTCTACCTGGATGGAAAAAGATCATGACCACTCAGTACAATCCTACTGAGAGTTTGCTTAGCTAAGAACTTATAAGAAATAAATAAGGAAGAAACACAAACAACCACAGTCTGAAACAAAAATAGTGACTCCCTATTTGATAACATTTCTAAAGGATCAAGAAAATTACTTCCTGCAGCCTGCAGCTAACCTTGCACAAATCCTACACTTCCTGCCTTGTAGCACAATTTCCATATAAACCCTAGTCCTTAATAAAAGTGTGTTAGTGCTGTTCTTAGCGCTTAGTTTTCTCTGCCTAGAGAGGGTGAACAAATTCTTAGCCATACTGGTAAAAGCATTTGCTTCCTGTGACCCTGGCCTCAGTTTCTACCTAACATATTTGGTGACCTATATTACCAACCTACATCACTGGAGCCCATGGCCACTGCCAGGTGTTCATCCAGACAATGGTAAGTCAAAATCTGGGGGGTCTCTCTTGGGTGAAGAGAAAGCTTCTCTTGGTCTCAGACAGACAGTTTTTGTTTACCTTTTCACGTGGCAAAAATTAGGTCTGCCTACTTATTCAATTACTCTACAGACTATGCTTTTCAAAACCTCCATGTACCCCCTCTCCCTTCCAGGAGATAACCCAAAGAGTGGGGACACCCCTCTTTGGTCTGCTTTCACCAGCTATGGCTCACATCTTTCTTCTGGTTGTTCCCTCTTTTACTTATTTTCATCTGGTCTTTCTTTCCTCAGAATTGTCTTTTTCCTTCCTATAGGTTCAAATTATGGGCAATACTCAACCAACTGACACCTCCCTAGGACTTCCCTTTGTGATGTTTCCTAAATGACCTCAAGCCTGTCTTACTGGAGAGGGAGAGAGAGAGAGAGAGAGAGAGAGAGAGAGAGAGAGAGAGAGAGATTGATTCACTCCAAACACCTGGTGCTCTATGACAACATGACTTAGCCCTTATATACATTAGACAAGTCTGTCTTACTTGAGAGAAAGAGAGAGAGAGAGAGAGAGATTCACTCCAAACACCTGGTGCTCTATGACAACATGACCTAGCCCTCATATACATTAGACAAATAGGAGGTTTAGAAATGACCCTCATTCAGAATAGTCTCTTCAAACTTGATCTTTATCTCTATGTATTGGCAGATGTTCTAAAGTTCCTTATATTTGGACTTTTTTTTTAAATCACCTGTCACTTAGACATCCTTGATTTCTGTTCAATGTGTCCTCCCTCCCCTTCAGCTGCATCTGACTCCAACTATGACATTGATAGTGCTGACCAAGTGGATTCTTACCATTCCATGCTTGATCACCCTCTTCAGCCTTCTCTATATTCCTTCTCCACTCTCCATCTCCTCAGCCACAATATGTAAGCTCCTTCAACACACATATCCACTCTGGAAGCCCCTTCCAAGCAACCTATTCTGTTAATCAATGGCCTTTCTGATAAATAGCTGTAACAGAGATCATTGTCCACATTGAATTCTTACTTTCAAATGAAACAAAATTGGACTCCTTCTTTACCCAAAGTCCACAAATTACAAACAAATTTGAATTACTAGCCTTACCTTGACAACTTGAAGACATATTCATGACCTGTCTTTCTTCATAGAATGGTATCGAGTATGACTTAAGGCAACAGAATATTGATGGGAAGCAAAAGTTTGCACCAGTATAATAAAGGATCAATTCACTCTCTCTGGCAACGAGTACATTATGGCATTGGAGATACTGCTATCCCTAAGATAGATATGGAACTACCAGCCATTTTTCCGTGACTGAAATAAAAGATATTATATACTGTCTTCTCTCATAGAAGGAATAAAAAAAAGCTGTTTCTAAAACTATCATACAAGATACAATAAGTTGTATCACTTGCAGACTCAAACAAAACCTTGCTCTTAGAGACTTTTCAGAAATGTACAGGACTCCGTTAATGGCAAATCCATCTTGGCCATGTTCTTCACCTCTCAGGCTCCTCCTGATATCAGATATAAATGAGAAGAACTACACAAGGCCCTTAGACATCACAAAAGACTTAGAAGACTTTAGTCTTCTAAACAGACTTAGTCTTTAAAGATTTTAATAATAAAGGTTCGTAAGAGTGGGTAAACCAACAACAGAAAGACCATAAAATGATAAAAAAGATAATCCTGGCAAATCCCTGTCACTCAAAGGACAAAGTCACCCTTGGCAACAAGAGCCACTCTTTCATCAAACCAAAATACCTCACACTTCATTTTATATGTGGTCATACTAGCCACTGAATTAAAAGCTTCCCAATTAAAGGCCCCCTTCTCTGACACTGTGCCCAAACTGTTGGAAGAGCAGTGATTCCTCTTCCAAAAGGGAGGGCCAACCCTGAAGTCCAAAAATGATTCTCCTCATCAGTGGTGTACATTCTGGGCATTCTGGAGAAGATGAACACATTCCCAAACTGTAACAGACCCCATGTCAAACCATTCAAATGACTGAACCACGACAACTCTCTCTATGGCAGAAATCAGTGGTTCTTTTGTAAATCAGTGGTTCTCAAACTGTGGGTCCTGACTCTTGAAAGAACCCTCCACAGGGGTCATGTATCAGATATTTACATTATGATTCGTAACAGTAGAAAATTAGTTAGGAAGTAGCAACAAAAATAATTTTATGGTTGGGGTCACCACAACATGAGAAACTATGTTAAAGGGTTATAGCATTAAGAAGGTTGAGAACCACTGTTGTAGATACTGGGGCCTCTTATTCTGCCTGGATTTTGGGGTTCCCCTTTCCTTCTAAATTAGGAACTAAGTTATATCTCTATCCCGAAATGCTTTAAACTATTGATTTTTCAGCCACTGCCCCCACCCCAATGCTCTGCCTCCCTTATTCTCCAGTACACCGTCTTCAATAACTGCCCAGATTTCCCTTGTGTTTAGAGCATATCAACCCCAAGCAAATTCTCTCATGTCATGCCCATTTCCATAAGACTATTTCCCATGAAAGTCCCAATACCTGTTTATTGTAGTTGGCTTTTTTCTTTTTTTCTTTAACTCTTTGTTCTTTGGAGGCCCACCACCCATCTCCCAAGTAAATACACAGACTTTTTTCTTACTTATGAATGCCCAGTCTTAGCTTGACTTGTTTCTAGTCACCTCTTCTTAACTTAAATTATTCCATCTGCCTTTTGCCTCTGGGTTTTATCTTTCTATATCTATATCTATATTCTCTCTCTCTCTCCCTTCCTCTCTCCCTCCATCCCTTTCTCTTTCTTCCTTCTTTCTTTCTTTCTTTCTTTCTTTCTTTCTTTCTTTCTTTCTTCCTCTCTTTCTTTCTTCATGACTGGCTGTGCTACTGGGGTGGCTGGCCCCTGGCATCCTCCTCATCCTCCTCTCTCATTTCTCCCTCTTCTCTTCCCCTTTTATTTATTCTCTCTGCCTGGCACCCCTGCCTATCCTTTTTCTTGTCTATCTATTGGCTGCACAACTTTTATTAGACCAATCAGGTGTTTTAGACAGGCAAAGCAGCACAGCTTCACAGAGTTAAACGAATGCAATTTAAAAGAATACAACACATCTTTGCATCATTAAACAAACATTCCACAATGTAAAGAAATGTGACACGTCTTAAACTAATACTCCACAGTTTATAACAGTTTATATCTAAATACTTTAAGGAACGTCAACCCTTTTTTCTAAATTTCTAAATGCTAATGTTCCTAAGCCTAAGAAATCAATCCTCCTTATAATACTCTTATTCTACCATTCAAAACACCAGTTAGTTCTTACCATATTGTTCTGTCTTTGTCAGTTATTATTGCTGTGTTGAAACACCATGATCAAAATCAAGTTGGAAAGGAAAGGATTTATTTGGCTTACACTTCCTTACCATAGTCAATCACTAAAGGAAACCAGGGCAGGAACTCAAACAGGGCAGGAACTTGGAGGCAGGAACTGATGCAGAAACCATGGAGGAGTGTTGCTTTCTGACTTGCTCCTCCTGGCTTGCTCAGCTTGCTTTCTTATACAACCCGGGATGCAACCCAGAGGTGGTACTACCAACAAAGGGCTGGGCCTTCTCATAACTACCACTAATTCAGAAAGTGACCAGCAAACATCCACCAGCAGCATTAGCAACCCCAGAGAAGAGATACCACCTGGACCAATTGGACAAAGAGGTGAGTGACTGACCTCTCAGCTGGACAGCCCCATCTCTAGGCCCTAGGCTCTGAGGCACACCCTGTGCCCCTTGCCCACCCACTGCAACCCCACTACCCAGTCAGCAGGCAAGACTCCTGTGGGCAGGCCACTCCACCCCCCACATTGGACCCTGTAATCTACAAGTCTCACTGTGCCCCAAAAACCAACTATCCACCTTGGCATCAGCAGCTCTGGAGACACAGACACCATGTGTACCAATTGGACAAAGAGTGGCCCCCAAAGACACAGACACCACCTACACTGGTTGGAGGAAGAGGTTAGATCCAGTACAAGAACATATTCAACAACATAAAGAACAATATGGTACCACAAGAACCTAGTGGTTCTACAACGGCAAAACCTGAACACCCCAATGCATACGAAGCAGAAGAAAATGATCCTAAAAATAACATTATAAGGATGGTTCCCTCATAGAGGAAATGAAAATTCCCTTAAAGAAATTGAGGAAAAGACAAACAAAAAATTGGAAGAAATCAATAAATTCCTTAAAGAAAGCCAAGAAAATACAATCAAACAGGCAAAGGAAACAGTTCAAGACTTTAAAACTGATATAGAGGCAACAAAGGAAACACAAACCAAGGAAATTCTGGAGATGGAAAATCTGGGTAAATGAATAGGAACTACAGATGCAAGCATAACCAAGAGAATGCAAGAGATGGAAGAGAGACTCTCAGGGGTTGAAGATATGATAGAGAAAAATAGATTCAAAGAAAACATTAAAGCCAACAACAAAACCAAAAACAGTTCAGAGACTCAATGAGATGATAAGTTGGTTCTTTGAAAAGATTGAGAAGATTAACAAACTTTTAGCCCAAATAACCAAAAGAGAGAGTCCAAATTTTAAAAAGTAGAGAAGAAAGGAGGAGACTTTACAACAGAGCCTTAGAGAATTCAGAGAATCATAAGGATTTTAAAAATCTAGAGTTTACCAAACTGTAAAGTCCAAAGATATCAACTAATTTCTGTTTGGCCTACCAAAGCTAAAAAAGATGAGACAAATAATTTAAATTGATACATATCATCTAATGAGATAGAAGCAGCAATAAAAATCTGACAGCTAAGGAAAGCTCAGGACCACATGGATTCAGAACAGAATTCTATTAGGCCTCCACAGAAGAATAAACACCAGCTGTTTCACAAAAGAGAAAATGAGAAAACAAATCCAAATTTGTTTTATGAAGTCTATACTACCCTATACTAAATCCAAACAAAAACTTAAAGAAAAGAATAGTATAGCCAAATAGCTCTTATGGATATAGATGTAAAACTCTTTAATAAAATGCTTCCAAACAGAATTAAGGAACCTATCAGAAAGATTACCCACCATGATCAAGTCAACTTCATTCCAGAGATGCAGGAATGATTCAACAAACACAAATTGCAATCCACCACATAAACTGACTCAAGGACAGAAACCAGTGATTATCTCATGAGACGGAGAAAAGGCTTTTGACAAAACCTAACATTCTTCATGATTAAACTTTCTGAGAATCTGGGAATACAGAGAACATAGTTCAACATAATAAATACAATACATAGCAAACCCAAATGCAGCATATTGATACATGAAGAAAATCTCAAAGCATTTCCACTAAAATCAGAAACATGACAAAGATGTCCACTATCCAAACTCCTATTCAATACAATACTTGAAATTTTAGCTAAAGTGATAAGACAAATGAAGTACATAAAGGTGACACAAATAAGAAAGGGAGAAATCTAAGTATGCTTATTTGCATCTGATATGATTTCATACATTAAAGACAGCTTTTAATTGAAAGAAAAATGTGTTTTTTGTATGTGACAGCTACTATCAGCAAGATATATCTATTTTCCTTTTATTCTTCTTTTTCTATCTACTACAAAGTTTGTTTTTACTGACTTTTAGTTAATGACATTAATTACTTGCACTAAAAATAAAGAGAAAAAGAAATTTTGTAGCTGGGCACTGGTGGCCCATACCTTTAATCCCAGCACTCAGGATGTAGAGGCAAGACGATCTCTGTGAGTTCGAGGCCAGCCTGGTCTACAGAGTAAGTTCCAGGACAGCCAGGACTGTTTCACAGAGAAACCCTGTCTTGAAAATCCAAGAAAGAGTGAGTGAGAGAGAGAAAGAGAGAGAGTGAGAGAGAGGCAGAAGAAGAGGAGGAGGAAGAGGAAGAGAGGAGAGAGAGAGAGGAGAGAGGAGGGGGAGAGAGAGGAGAGAGAGGTGGGGAGAGAAAGAGAAAGAGAGAGAGAGCAGAGAGATTTTTGTTAAACAGTTGCTCAAATGTGTAACAATGCAATGAAAGAAAATTTAATGTGAGAGTTTTTTAGACTGTCATCTCTGAACAGAGACTGGAATTGGTTAAGTCACGTGAATGATCTAGAACTGCTTGATTGAAGAGTTTTGGGGGAAATACTAAAATATGTGAGACAACTCGAAAGAATGTGTGGGTGTAAACAGCACAATGCTGACCTCGCTGACTACTAACATCTCTGAATGGTACAATGCTGACCTAGCTGACTGCTAGCATCTCTGAATGGTACAGCATTTTTCACATTGTTGAGAGAAAAGGAAAAGTTTATTCCTGTATGGCCTTCTGATATCACAGATCTCGTCATCTAAATAATAAAGTTTGGTGCTGTGGTGTTTGTATTTAACATTCATATTCTCCTTATTTCCAAAATATCTAATGTCAAGATTGTTATATCATCTCAGAGCAAATCCTTCCCGAAGACAAACCTATTAAGATTCACTGCTCAGCAAAGCTGACTTGAAGCTGCATCTTTTTTTTAAAATTGAAAATTGATTTTTTTTTTAAAAAAAATATACAGTATATTCTGACCATGGTTTCTTCTTCTGCATATCCTTCCAGGTCCTCCCTACCTCTCTACCTATCCAACTTCAAATATTCTTATTATCCCTCTTTAGAAAACAAAAAATTAAAAACATAAGGAACACACACATATACACCTTAATAACACAGACTTGGAAACCATAATATAAAAGCAAAAGGCCAGTAAGATTAAAAATAAATGCCCAAGCCAAGTAATATGATACAAAGACAATTTACAAAAATACTGTTGTGTTTTTTGTGTTGGCCATCTACGGTTAAGCATGGGGCCTACTCTAAAGTGTGGTTTGTATATCTAGTGAGACTCTATTGGAGAAAGAAATTTTCTTTCTCAAGCAGTAGCCAATTAGAGATAACTTCTCCATTAGGAAGCTATCTCCATTCCCCTGTCTCAGCACTGGGACTTCATCTGGCTCCAGCCTGTGCAGGCCCTGTGCATGCTCCCATAGTTTCTGGGAATTCATCTGTGTGTCGATCCTGATGCGTCTGGAATAACTTGCTGTTATTCATCCCCTCTGGATCTTACAACCTTACTGCCTCCTCTTCTGCATAGAGCCTTGGGTCCTGAGGAGAAGGGTTTGATGAAGATGCTATATTTAGGGCTGAGCATTCCAAGGTCTCTCGCTCTCTGTATATTGTCCTGTTGTGGGTCTCTGTATTAGTTCTCTTCTACTGTGGGAGGAAGCTTCTCTGATGGCTCAATGGGACACTGGTCTACGGGTATCACAATGTAATTATGAGTGCTTTTATTGCTGTGTGCCTTTAGCAGAGCAATGGAATTTAGTGTTTCTTTAGGCATGTGGCCTATCTGGTCTTAACTTCTTGGCCATCTGAACAGTGTTAGACATGGAACACCGAGGCAAACTTTAGGAAGACTGTGGAGACTAAAGTTGGGTGAGACCCAGAGGAAACTTCCATCGTATTGCTTGATGATAGTGTGTGGCTTCTGGCTGCCCCTGACGGCTACGCCAAATGCTCTGTGACTGCCCTATTCTAAATCTTAGTATCCAAAGTTTTGGGATTGCTGAATATCTAGAATCCAGTAAATGATGTCACTTTTCTCTCATGGTCATCTAGGGGCTCGGAAAAGCCTAAAAGATATGTGGATCCTGCCATTAGTGGCCCCTTCCCAGGCTCTAAAACAAGGAAACTGAGCTAAACCATGACATAAGAAATTCGGGATGAGGAGGACTTGAGGGAAGGGATAGTGGAGGAGGAAGGACAGAGATGAGAGCAAGGAAAGAGATATCTTGATTGAGGGAGCAATTATAGGGTTAGCAAGAAACCTGGCTCTAGAGAAATTCCCAGGAATCAACAAGGATGACCCCAGCTAAGACCCTAAGCAATAGAGAAGAGGGGGTCTGATTTTGACTTGCCCTGTAGTCAGACTGATGAATATCTTAATTATCACCATAGAACCTTCATCCAACAACTGATGGAAACAGAGGCAGAGACCTGCATCAGAGCACTGAACTGAGCTCCTAAAGTCTAGTTGAAGAGTGGGAAGAGTGAGAATATAAGCAAAGAGGTCAAGACCATAATTGGTACACCCACTGAAACAGTTTACCTGAGCTAATGGGAGCTCACCAGCTCCAGCCAGACTGGGAAGGAACAAGCATAGGACCCAACTAGTCCCTCTGATTGTGGTTGACAGTTGCATGTCTGGGGCAGACTGAGGGGCCACTGGCAGTGGCACCAGGATTTATCCCTACTGCATGTACTGGGTTTTTGGGAACTTATTCTCTTTGGATAGATACCTTGCTCAGCCTATATATAGTAAGAAGCACTTTGGACCTTCCCCCAATGCAATGTGTGTTACCCTCTCTGAGGATTGGATGGGGGTGGGGCAGGAGGGTATGTGGAGGGAATGGGAGGAGGAGAGGGAGTAGGAACTTGGATTGGTACATATGATGAAAAAAAAGTTTGTTTTCTTTTTTAAAAAATAATAAGTAAATAAAGGAAAAAGAAAAGAAATTCTTTTAAGAACTTACACCAGGGTATCGACTCTCAATGACCCAAATTTTAGCAACTGGTTCTAATAAAAACAGAATTACTACTAAAATAAGATTAATATTCTTGCAGTTTATCTTTTGGAGTTCAGTGCAGAAAGCCCAAGAATGCAGGGTTTGAGTAAACAGAACTGATAGTAGGTCAAATAAATTGCATGATAATCTGGGTGGTTCCGCGGCTTTATTCTGCCATCATGTGGCCCAAAGTGGAATATTCTCTGAGGAAGTCCATTTTTAACAAAAGTAGCATTCCAGTACCCCTACTCTGTGACGATCTGCCTGTGTGCAGTAGGTGCCAGACAGCACCATCAACAGCGAGAAGGGATCACAACTTTTAGCATGTATATCTGTAAAATGCGCCTATGATCGAGACCACCTGAATGCATCAAAACATTTGCCAAAGTGGACAGACATCTATGAAAGTGTAAACTGTCTTTTTGGACGCACCATAAGCAGTTTCCTAAAAAGAAGATGAAAACATGTGATCATAAAACTGTGCCTCTATTTGGTCTCTGTTCAGAGTTCTTCCCTTGGAAGTGTTTTGGCAAATCATCTGACTTCCTTCCTCACCACTGTGAAGAGGACTGGGGCCTACACACCGCTTCCCCACTCGTATTTCAGATCTCTCCACAGCTCTGTGTCTTGCTCATTACCCTGGACTTGACCTTTGACATGTATCTGAACCTTGGGAGACTAAATAGGTGTCTGGGAAAGAACTCTGCAGTCATTTCCCACTTCTGCTGAAGCCAGGTGGTGCTGGAGAATTGTCTGTATTCTGTCAGTCATGTTTAAATGCTGATTGGTCAGTAGCCAGGCAGGACGTATAGGTGGAATAACCAGACAGGAAGTAGAGGCAGGGCAAGGAGAACAGGAGTATTCTGGGAAGAAGTAAGCTCTTTCTGCAGTCCTGCCCAGACCACAGAAGAAGTAAGATGTGACCTGCCCCGCTGAGAAAGGTACACGGAGCTGCCAGGTCAGACATGCTGAATCTTTCCAGGTAAGCCACGACCTCATGGTGACATACAGATTATTAGAAATGGGTTAAATCAAGATGTTAGAGTTAGCAAATAAGAGGCTAGACATAATGAGCCAGGCAGTGATTTAATTAATACAATTTCTGTGTGATTATTTCGGGTGTAAGCTAGCAGGGCAGCTGGGATGACAAGCAGCCCGCTCATTACTGTTACAGCCAGGAGTTAGACCCACACCAGGCAGACAGGATGGGATCCTGACAACTCCACAGGTTTCTGCTATTGTGTTGACTGTTGCTTGGTGATAACCACTTGAAGCCATCTTGGCTGAAGACATCCTGGTTCCTAGAGAAAGCACAGAAGTCGTCAGCCAACAATGCGCTGAGTGGCTGCTGAGGGCTGCGGCACCCACAGTCCCCTTCCCTTTGCAAAGCCCTTTTTAAACATCCCAAGTTCCCCAAAAGGCAACAGAAACATATGCCTGGGACTCCTACTAATGGGCAGCTCTGGTGAATATTGATCCAGTCTAAGACATAACACCTTCGAACCAAAACTAAGATCTCTTGAGTCTGTTGACCAGATTCTGTCACACTCAGTGAGAACATTTCAGTCTCCCTCCTACCACCTTTCTCAGGGATCCCATTGCCCACCCTCTTCCTGGAAAGTCAGTGAGACACGTGAGCTCTGGTCTACTTTACTTGAATATCTCCATTCTTGGTATCCTGGGTTATATACTTGTGACACTCACTCTTGCTTGTTTTGCTTTGTTTTTTTTTATGTTCGTTTGCTTGTTTATTTGTTTTTTGTTTTTTCAAGACAGTGTTTCCCTGTGTCATCCTGGCTGTCCTGGAACTCACTCTGTAGGCCATACTGGCCTCAAACTCATGGAAATGTATCTGTCTCTGTCTCCCAAGTGCTGGGATTAAAGGTTCTGTGTCACCATCACCCAGCTCACTCTTGTTTTTTGTGAAGTTTCTGGGAGTTGGGGTGGGATTCTACTGGTAACCAATCACTATATGCACAGTTAAGTCCACTGGGAACCAATCACTATATGCACAGTTAAGTTCACTGGTAACCAATCACTATACGCATCGTTAATGATTACAAGCTGTCACACCTTTCTTGTCCTGATGCAGCCCTCAACTTCTGCTGGGGACGGTTTTACCTGCGTTCCACTGTCCCTGTCCATTTTCCTTTTATTTTTCTTCCCTTCTTGGGCCTAGCACTAGTGATAATAAATCCCTATTCTAAAGACAAAAAGAAAAAAAAAACCCTGCAGAAGAAAGAGAAAGCAGAAAGCAAGTTATTTGCAATAAAACTCTACCTATATAATTTACTACTAGATAAGAACGGGATATGGGTATTCTGGTAAAATAAAATCCCCACGGTCTATAAATCTGCTATTGTAGTCAGTATTTTGGCTTTCCAAAACCTTTACCAAATGGGACTCGGGGATTGCAGGACATTCTTCAATTGCTGTAATGGGATTTATTAGTCCTAGTCTTCGACTAGCAAATGAAGTAAGCTCAATTTTGACTTGTGCAAGGAAGGACATTGAATTGATTTTTCTTATGATATATGCATAGAAAACTTATGGAATTGACTGTGTTTCCTTTGTTGACTTGAAAATCCTAAAGGAATGATGAAATTTTCATGTGTTTTAAAACAAGTGTTTTTTTAAATTTTAACTTCTTGTTCCCATAAATATGACTGATGATGTTGCACATCACAGTAAACAGCTGAAAAGAGTTACATAACATAAAATTAAACTTCTAAGTCCATGCTTTAAATCTAATTTTATTGTATTTTCTCTCTCCCCACCCCCCCAATGACTGAGGCTTAATTACACAGTTGGATATTTGACTTTTCAGAATCATATGGAAACTACACTTCTTCTTGGTTTGGAGACAGGCAACCATTCAAGACTTGAACTACACTCATGAGGAAAAGCCATATGAACATATTGTCTGTGATTCCTGTGGTCAAGGATCAAATCCATGGGTTTATGTGGAGGGGATCATCTTCAAGTACAGGAATAAGAGGAGCTGCTCTAGAGACCTGAGCTGTGCTCAATGGACAGTGCAGCAGACAGAAAGCTTAGCTTGATGATCTCCAGAAAGACCTCAGGAAGTTTTAGTTACATGTTATTAAGTATGTTCTGTGTTTTGTGGTGTGTAATTCACGTAACACTCCTATATTCTCTCCCTGCTGATGTCGAGATCATAAGGTATAGATCTCAAGGGAAGTTTCCTAATGGTCTCAGGATCAGAAACTTTTCTGGAGTCCAACACTTCAAAATCACAGAATGAAAATTTAGTTTGCAGTTCAGAGACCAAATGATGGGATGATTTTAGCTTTACCATTTTGTGATATGCTAGCATAAATTTAACAAGCTGAAGATGTGTAAATGGACGTTCCTGCCCCATTGGGTCCCGTAACAGTTCAGTCTCAAAGAAACACACAGAGGCTTATATTAATTATAAACTGTTTGGTCTGTTTTCTCAGGCTTATGATTAACTAGCTCTTATAACCTAAATTAACCCATAATTCTTTTCTATGTTTAGTCATGCAGCTTGGTACCTTTTGGCAGTAAGGCATTCTCATGGCGCTTCCTCTGTGTCTGGCTTGGACTGACTGTGTCTCTGCCTTTCCTCTTCCCAGAATTCTCTTAGTCTGGTTGCCCTGCCTATATTTTCTGCCTGGCTACTGGCCAATCAGCATTTTATTAAACCAATATAAGTGACAAATCTTTACAATGTACAAAAGCATTATCCTACAGCATAAGATGCAATTACAGCATGCCTGGGTCTCCTTAAGCAGTTTTCTGATTCTTACAAAGCATAAAATATACCATCAAATTTTGAGTGTGTCATGTAGAAGAAACCTGTTGACCTTGGTGTGAGATGGTCGTTCAGCTGTAATATCAGAAGCATTACTCATGGGTGGTGGAGGTAAGATTGTAGTTCTTTAAAACTATTAACTGCTTTTCAAAAGGCGGTACTAAGAGAATGAAAATAAGATACTGACTGTGAGAAAGTATTTTATAGGTATGTCAGATTAAGGATGCTGTCCTAGGTAGGGTTACAATTGCTGTGATAAAGCACCGTGACCAAAAACAATTTGGGGAGGGAAGGATGGATTTGGCTAACCCTTTCATATCACTGTTCATCAATGGAGGAAGTTAGGACAGGAACACAAAGAGGTCAGGAACCTGGAGGGAGGAGCTGATGGATAAGCTATGAAGGGGTGCTCCTTACTGTCTTGCTCCTTATGGCTTGCTCAGCTTGCTTTTGTACAGAACCAGGACCACTACCCACCATAGGCTGTGCCTTCCCTAACAATCACTGCTTAAGAAAATGCTCTACATGCTTGCCTACAGCACAATAGTATGGAGGCATGACTTACACCAAGTTGACATAAAATTAGCCATCTCAAATGCATATAGAATAAAATCAAAATACAATGAAAGAAAGAATTAATAAAATATTTTAAATAGAGAAAGGAAGAGAGACACAGCTCCAGTGCTCTGCATTAAATGTGAGAGGAACTTCTGTGACCTTCAGGACTTTTTAAGATCCAAATATGCCTACAGAAAGAAGTCAATATGACATTCTTATCTATTAACATCATGGTACAGATAATGATTATACACATTATTAAACAAAAGCTCACCCTACCAAGCCAATGCCTTTTTAGAAATGAGTGAGCTCATAATATTAAGGACCCCAATAATGTATTCAAGAGTGGAAATAGACCATAGCCATATATGTGTAATATCTATACTGAAATTGTCTCAAATAATTTTGTAACCTCCTCTCTCAATAACCTCAGAGGTGTGCAGCATGGCTAATTTATTAATTTTCTGCCTTGAGTCTGCATACAAGCTTGCCTAAAAAGCAGCTTGGGATTCTGCCACCAGAGGGTGCCAGGAGAATGTTGGGGAAACATGGGACTAACAAGGTATATGAGCTTTTCAGATAAAATATAATAAACATGTCCTATACTTTTCTAGTGTGAAAAATAACATAAAAACAGCACAACGTGTTTGGGACAAGCTGAAGATATTTTTTCTTCCATCACTGCAGGAAACCCAGGGTTCTGATGCTTTAACGTGCTTAGATGGGACTGCTTTGGCCGAATCATTAGTGTTTACTTAGCATGTTCAAGGTCCTAGCTCCATTCCAAAAACTGTGAAATAAAAATGATGATTATTATGATAATGACAATAGTATTGTGAACATGAATGATCCCAAAAGTTCGGAATACTATTTATTTCTAAATTCTTAAGCTCGTGACTCTACTTTTAGTTAAAAAACAAACAAACCAGCAAACACAAATAGAAAACCCAAAACTTTCTAAGTCAAAGAGAAAAGACCAAAGTCTCACTCAGGCTATTTCTTTCCCTTCCCAACAGCCTTTCTATTTCATGGTTGTTAGCAGGTAAATGATTGGCAGGAGTGGAAGGTGACTTGGTATTCAGACATCAAGGGACTTCGCACAGCCTACAAAGATGCAGCACAAGATTGTGCCCGAAGGACTTGACTTGCCGTTCAGAAACTTTGGGACAGGTATCTGAAACCGAGGAACACATCAAAATCTGCTCATTGGATTTTCCATCCTCATGCCCTATCTTGCTACCCCATAACCTGCCCCACTCGTTAGATGAGCCAATAGGAGATTCATAGTCAGAGCTTGCCTCTGGATAAATGAAATGTTCCAGAACAAGGTATAACCAATTAGTATCTGAGAAACTGACTTTCAGTGCAAGACCACTAGAGGACCCTTACTATGAGCATCACATCTGCTCTCCTCATTAGATCATTCAACTAACCGCAAGAAGGACAAGCTTGGAAGAGAGCTGCTACCAAATGAAAGACCAATATAGAGAAGCAGATACAATTAGACATCAAATCTAACACACTATCCACATGAGAAACAAGTAAACCTTATATCATCACTCAGTAGTACTGCCTGGTATTTCAACCTTACAAATACATCACCTTGATATGTTCTTAATCATTAGGATTAACTCTCAGATAGTCACATACTCAAATATCAGTGATTTGCATGTTTAAACTTTTATTTTAGTGAAAATAGAACAAAGTTGATTGAAAACCTGGCCAACAACCAAGGAAGAAACAAGGAGTGGAACATTTTAAGGGAACATGCTAATGGAAGATAAAACATTTTGCTGAAGTTTGACATTTACAAAACACAATCTCCATTGCCTAAGAGAATCTGGAGATGGAGCTTGGGGGGAGACTCAAGACAGAAGTAATGGGACAAGAGCAGAACAACGGATAACATATAAAAAAATGAAAGAAGGGACAAGTTAAATAGAAAGCCACATGCCATGGGGTTAGCAACTGTGTGAACTAATGGAATTACAGAGCATCACGTGAAGAGACTCTCAAGCCAACCAAGGGAATGTCCATGACACTGATTCCAAGAAGAATAAACTTGAAATCTACATGTGAGCAATCAAACCCAGTCTTGGAAGCAGCAACCCAGGAATCTATACAAAGGTCCGTGCTAAGAGGCTGAAATTTATTTCTACTCACATGAAGACAGGTAGGAACGGGTTTGCCTGAAATTCATTTATAACATGAAGAGAGGTAGGAATGGGTTTTTCTTTTCTCATTTGTTTCTGGGGACTAAGTGTATAATTTTTCACCCGAATGCACACATGAACACATGTACATGTGCACAGCCACACATTCACATACGCACTTTGTTGCACACCATTCATACACACAAAGAAGGGACAAAGAGGCAGTCTGCTGGCTGGAGGAATGTGGAACACGGGTGGTCATGGGCTCTGGCATCTTTCCTTGTCATCTGAGACTCACCATGTGCTGTTGACTCTACTCAGCCTTCTGAGGATGAAAGGACACTTTGGACACATGTTCATATGGTTTCTTGTTTGTTTGTTTGTACATGGCTCCCAGGAAATGAGAGAACAGTCATGTGACAGAAAGGGTGGGCATGATGTGCATAGATAGGGCAGGTGCCTGAGAGAAGCGCTCATATATTCCGATTTCCACAACAAATAAACATGCAAATGGGGATTAAGGTCACTGAAAACCAGAAAATGCAACTGAGGCAAAACTCCTCTTAATAAGCGTTTACTGCATCTGGTGAAGCCTAATACCAGACATCCTCTTTTGAAAACATCAAAGAAACACAAATCACCTTGGCCCTGTTCATGCAGCTTCATTTAAGCATCCATGAAGTCCTAACTCCCTCCTCCTTTCCAGTCAGTCAAATGTTCAAACAGTAGTTACCTCCTGCAGAGAGGCAGCCTGGGGTTGTCTTGCAGTACCATCTTGTCTAATTCTGGTTGGCTGTAAGACTTTTCTTGATGGTCTCTTCTATCTCCCAAATATGTTAATTCTTCCTTCTCATGGCCAATATTGACGCCTCAAGAGGCTAGGCTCTGGGCCAGAGGCTAGGGTAAAGCTCCTATTTTTGTGGGTTCCATGCTTGCCACTATGGTGCCCCATGTCCTAGCTACAAGAACTGTGATCTGACTTTCAGCCACTTGCCTAATAGCTTCAGCTGTCACTCAGAATTCCAGGAGCTCTTCTGCCTTTCAAGTTATCTGTTTTGGTAGATTAAAAAAAAATAAAAGACATTCAAACACAATGGCCCCTGCTGAGAAAGAACTCTGAAGAATTCTTGAACATTGTGATACATGGGAATCACTAATGTTGGTCTGAACATAAACTCCTTTGTAGCTAATGCTTCCATAAGGCTAGAAACGTATGGCAGCAACCCTACCTGGAAAGACTGTGAATATAATATCTTGTGTCCTCTGCTGTCTATGTCTCTCTTTGGAGGAGAAATGACCCAAGCCCTTTCTGCATGGTCAGAAGCTAGGGGAGCAAGAAGGTTCCGAGGACAGATGAGAGACACACCAATCAGCACCTGAAAGGTGTAGAAATCCCAGTACCAGGAATGAGATTTGCTACCATGAGATACCATGTCCTTGACTTCATCAACACCTCACACTAAGCAGATCTAACCCGATGCCACAGTTGATACTGCTTCAAAATTTCTGGTTTTGGAGTTCTTTGAGAAAACAGGAATAAGTAACTTGCCTGCAGGCGTGACCACCCGGAAGGCCAGTCCTACAAATCTCTGTGTCACCACTACACTCTTAAAACTGTGTTTGGATTTTTGTAGATTTTTGCTAGATTTTGTTATATGAGAACTATATACCAAAAATTTTTAATTAAAGATTTTTAATGTTGAGTGACAGTTCACTAGCTTGATCTGTAACATATACACATACAAAATTTTGTTTGTCATAAAATTTATTTTCTTTATAAACAAGCCTCTTATACAAATTCAAAATTGTTATCTGTTTTGTCTCTTATAACAAAAGAGTCACATCTTCAATTTTGAGAGGACATCCTGTTCCATGTCTTAGTTAGAGTTTCTATTGCTATGAAGAGACACCAAGACCACTGCAACTCTTATAAAGGGAAACATTTAATCAGGGTGGCTTGAGGACAGTTCAGAGCTTTAGTCCATTATCACCATGGTGGAAAGCAAGGTAGTACGCAGGCAGATATGATGCTGGAAAAGTAGCTGAGAGTTCTACAGCTTGACTTGCAGGCTACAGAAAGTGGTCACTGCAAGTGACT